>JAQFXP010000181.1:0-40038 GCA_034693685.1 Belba bartosi | reverse complement strand
TTTGATTCAATTTATCCGAATTTAAAGTCTTTTAAACTGAATATTGAGAACGAATTGAGTGAAGAGACTGTGAATACAATTCGAAAAATTAAGTCTTTGAATGAATTTGAGATCAAAAGTTTATCATTAAGTGAATTATTATATTGTTCTAATATAGAGCATATAATCTAAAACTGAATCTAATATTTGATTTTGTATTTAATTATTAAGAAACTCAATATTTTTAATAAAAACTTCATTTAAATGTAATTAATATTTTATAATTTTTTTAATTGCTTCCCACTAAGTGTTCGAAACTAATATTTTATTCAAACTATTTATTTTATTTTATTATAATATTTAATTGATAAAGTTTTGCACCTGGCTTATTAACTATATTTAACAGAAAGACGACTATTTATTTTAAAAATGATGCAGTTACCTTGTTTGAACATAAAATTATTCTTATTGTTTTCACAAGTTGACAAGTTTAATTAACTGGAAATAGCGTTTAAACTAGGCTTCGATGACTGTACTTTGTGTTTAATCCTATGGTATGTCCAAGAACTTTGGTTTTCGAACAAAAATAGCAATATTCTCCCAATTAAACCCCCGGTACAATCTTAACTTAATTCAAATCATAGTTTTAAAACTTTAACTTGATAATTATATGCTCAATATTGTAATCTTTAAACTTTGAAATATGAATCAAATTGAGTTAAGATGTTTAAGAGGGAGTATATTGATATTTTTGTTCGAAAACCAAAGTCTCTGGTTATAATAACAAAACACATGTAAATTCAACTATTGTTTTCAAAGGTGCTGGCAATTTGAGTTAAGCCAAAGCCTAGTGCTACATAGCAAAATGCTATCAGTCTGATGTGAGATAAGTTTTGCTACATATAAAAGCATTACTGTTGGGGACCGTTTTCTAGTGCCACATGTTGCCAACAGGCTTGATTGTTTTGAGGTCAAATTTGTTTTAGCTTTTGGGTTAAAATTAGGAAAATTTCCTAAAATTGTGATAAATAAAGTTTAAATTAAGTAAAATTGGGTAAAATGTTATTATAAAATCGATTAGTGTTTTTGAGCGTTTTATAAAATCGTTTCCCTTATACCCCTGGATCGGTGGACAGTTTGAATAATTAATATTTAATATTATTTAATTGCTGTGAAGGACTGCTTTAAGAAATTTGATTTCTATTTTTGAGACGTTTGAAGCTAATTAAGGTTAACTATATTAAATTTATGCTCCAACCGGAGACGTTAGGGGACTATTTTGCCTGGAATTTTTTTTCAGGGATCAAGAAGGTCGGCCGGTCCAGCGGATCAGTGGAGGGGGTTTTTCAAAAAACGCTTAAAAACCCATATATTTATGATAAAAGTTTGCTCAATTTAACTGAATTTAAACTGGATTTAGCTTATTTAGCTGGATTTAGTTTTCCAATTTTGGTCAAAAAATTTTCAGCCGCCTTTAGCTGCCGGGAAGACGTCGAGAGGGGTATCTTTTTGCAAACCAAATGCTAGGGGGAGGGGGTGGGTGATAAATCCAAATTTTCAGAATTAAGAGGGGATTTTAGTTGATCCACCTTTTCACGATTTCTGATGTTTATACATTTTAATATGAAATTTCTTTATAGATTATATGCAAAGCGTTTGCTATTTGACCCAACAATTGCTATTTTAATTTGTTTTGTAGTAAAATTATGTTTTTAGAATTAGAAATTTGAATAGTTTTTAACCTGCCAATCAACCATAAAGACTAAAATCTAGGTTTTCTCAATATTAATTTTATAGTAACAAAAACTTTCTAACGACCCCCTTCTCAGTTGCAACTAAAACCATAATTAAGTCTAATAAGTAAATATTTTATAATAATAATAAAACAACCTTCATCTTCATCATATTACTTAAACTAGCAACATTTATAATATAATACAATTGCTAACACAATTGTGTTTGAATAGTTAGAACATTATGTATTGTGAGTTATATGTTATATTAAAGAAATATTTATGAAAATGCTTTATGACGTTTGTTATATTATAAAATTAATAATTAAAAGTTATTTGGTATTTATATAAATGTAGTGCATTTCACGAATATAAACGCAAAATAATCGAAGTGACCCCCGAATCTAGGACATTTGTAAAGAGATACTTTTTTGGACGTTACAAAATGATTGAATTTGTTTACTGGTTAGTATATTATTAAATATTAATTAGAATTTTTATATTAATTAATTAGAAAAGTTAATATGATTTAACTTAAAAAATGGATTTTTGTATATACCCTGATTATCGGGAGATTGTACGCATTGGCGTATAGTACGCATTCAATAATTACCGAAATTTTAAGTTTTTTGCTCGTATAATACGCATCCGGTGTATAGTACGCATAAACTGTAACATTAAATATTTTTTAAGAGTTTGAAAAAACAATGCATATAACAGTGTACTCGTTGATAAAAAAAACTGTAATAATTGATAGAAAACTGTAATAATTGATGGAAATATTAACAAATTGAAAACGCGTTTTGTGTTGAATGACTATAAAATTAATACAGTTATTAATTAATATAAGAATAAAAATTAATTTTAAAATATTATTTTTTGCTCGTATAATACGCATCCGGCGTATAGTACGCCCCTTAATATTTATCATAAAAATCACTTTTTTCTTTGTATAATACGCGTACAATCTCCCGATATTCAGGGTATATATTTGAAATTTTATATTTATTTTGTTTTTATATTTAAATTAGACTTTTCTTTGTTTTAAACTTTTAGACATAACAAAAATAATGAAATTTTAAAACAATTTAATTGCTTGGTTATTTTAGATAATTTATTTTTACAATTTTAATTAATTAATTGAAATATTTGCAATGTCTAGTCAAAGTTACCAAGAAGGATCTGCAGCATGTGAGCAAGTTGATCTCTCGCCAACAAACAAGAGAGCCGAGCGAGTAGTGCCTAGATCGTTTTATACAGTATCCTTTGAAATGTTTGATAAGTTTTTATAAAATTAAATCTAATTTTAAAATTATTTTATAATTAATTAATAAAAATATTATTGTAAATAATAAATTAAATTATAAAATTAAAAAATTTAAGTTTATAACTTAAATTTATAATAAGTTGATTTATTTTGTTATTAAATTTTGTAATTTTAAAAATTTTAATTTAAATTCTTAATAATTTACCGTGAACTTTTTTATTCTTCAGGTTAAAATTTACAGTTTTTTTCGGTTTAGTCATTACTAATAATGTTTAAAAATTTATACAAGCAAATTTATAAACTGCAACAGAAATTCTAACTATTATATTAAGAAAATTATTTAAAATTGAGATAAGACAGATTTTAACATTTGTAATTTTAAATTGTTTTCTAAATCTTTAAAATTTCGATCTTTGCCACTTTTGACTAAGCATATTATTGTAGTGCCCTTCGAGCCTCCGGCGCGTTTGTTATCGACAGTCCATTGGTCTAAAGCTAAATCCACAGAAACGGATAATTTAAACATCAAGGACAAATTTGCCCTTAAATCCCCACAAATAAAGTTTTTTCAAAATTTTAGAAACAATGTATTTATTTTGATGTTTAACTCTTAATTACTGTATAAACGATATTTGCATGGTTTTAACTTATGTACAGTACTATAAAGCTAACTTAGCGTAGAAAAGTTGTGACTTTTAAGTCTATTATTAAGTTTATTAAAGACATTGCTGAGTAACTGTCAAAAGACTGACCTAAAACGTGGTTCTATATAATGATAATTTTTACAAATACTATGAATATTAAATGAATAGTGGGGTTTAAAATGATTAGGATTAATTAATAAAGGAAAGATTTAACAAATTCTAACAATACTAAACAAAACAATACGAATCAAAACGTTTGAAAAAATATATAATAATTGTAATGGTGTTTAGGTTTGTTTTATTTTTGCTAATTCGAGTTAAAACTAGCTGACTAACAATCTAACATATATTATATATCTAAATTTTAGCAAATAAAGTTTGAATTTTTTATGCTAGCTATAAAGCATCAATTCTATCAAATATTAGTTTGATTATCGCACCCTGATACATTTCTAGTAGAAAAAATTAATAAAAATTAAAATCAAACGAATATTCACAAATCATTTCATTATAAAATATTATTTTATAAATGTGTACTTGTGCAAATTAACTCTTAAATAAATTAAGACTTATAAAAATTTAAATTAATAAATAGTTAGGATTCAGAATAACTAATATATACAGTATGATTAATATTTATATAATAAATAGTCAGTTAAGTAATGTCTATTTGGTATTAAATATTATTTAATATAGCAAACGAGTCCAAAATTGGCTTAAATCTGGAAACGTATTACGAAACTAAATACCGAAACCTCCTGTTTGTTTCTCAGGACAGATCTAGTAAGAAATTCTGAGTTTTTAGTAAAATATGGTATGATTTTAGACCTAATGCACCAAAAAATTTATTAATCTCAAAATAGTTATAAAAAATATTAGCAAAACTATCGTTGAAAAGTATACACAAATTCTGATGAAGAATGCTAGGTAAAGACTTAGACAAATGCGTGATTATGGCGTGTTAGTGTAATATAAAAATTAAAATAAATTCTTTATATAATATATATAATACTTTGATAAATTTTTGTAATAATTTTTAATTAAAAAAATTTAAGTTTTGTGCAATCTTATCCGAAGTACACTTTAATGTAAGTTCGATCTCATTAAGAGAATTAACAATAAATTAAATATCATTTATATTATATTTTATTTTAAATAGATTTATAATTATAAGTAAAAAACGTCGTTTAGAAAGGATGGGGATTTTAGCTGAAATTTTACTAAAATTAGTAAAATCATTAATTAAATATTATTAATTAAATTAACTTTTTATTGAACCCTATTGTATATATTCTATGATAAAAGTTTTAAATTTTATTTAATGTTTAAACTCATATTTTTTGTATTGAATTTGTTACAAATTACTTATTAAACTTTTATTTACTTAATTTATATATAAGTCTATATATTCAAAATCTAGAGTATTTTCAGAAATAGACTCGAGCTCGGCTCAATCCTTTACAAACGACTCTTCTAAATTATAAGTTATAATCTTAAGTGCCATAAGCACAGATAGTTATAGACGTGCTAAATTTAATTCGAATGATTTTGTGTTCCGATATTTAAGATTTGATCCAAATTCAGGTTTACTCAAATCACCAGAAGATCAGAAGAAACGATAGCTCTATATCAAAGAGTAAGTAATTAAAATGTTTTGAGATATTTGTATTAATAATTAACATTTAGTTTTTAACTTTTAATTAAACAAAATATAGTTTTTGATGTTAATTAAATTTTGAAACGTCGACAAAAACATTGATAAATATGGTATAACTCAAACAATTTATATTGAAATTAGAGCTCAAATTAAAATATCAAAAAATGCAAAACAAATATTTTGCACTTTTAATGTCAATACTTGTTTTAAACAATCAATTATTTGTGGGATTATCTGAAATAAGTATTAAATCAAAGGTAATTAAAAATGGAAGAGAATTAAAATATATCGGCGAAGAGGAGGAAAATAATGATGAAGATTGTGATGAAAGTGAGTCAGAAAGTGCTGTCGAAGATGAGAATGAAATGAGTTATGCAAAGCAAAACAATGTTAAAAATTTTGCCAATGAAGAAACTCAATCCACTACTGAAGCCACTACTCAAGGTAGTACTGAAGTCACTACTGAAAGCACTACTGAAGTCACTATTGAAAGCACTACTGAAGACACTGATGAAGACACTGATGAAGACACTACTGAAAGCATTACTGAAAGCACTACTGAAAGCACTACTGAAAGCACAACTGAAAGCACTACTGAAAGCACTACTGAAAGCACAACTCAAAAGACCAAAAAAGTCAAAAAGAAGAAGAAGAAAAAATTGGCTAAAACTGGAATGGTGAATGAAGGTCTAATAGATTCAGCTGGCAGTAAGTTAGGCCACATTATTGGCACCAGCAGTCAATCAATTAAACAAGGAACTATGAGTGGTTTGGCCCGAGCTTTGGACGACAGACTCGCGCAATTGGACCGGTTGGGTGATCTGAAGTTAAAACTGCCTGAAGACATGGCCGGGCATATTTTGTTTTGTGGGTTAGTTATTGTTTTATTAATTTAAAACAAAATTAATCTCAATTTAGTTCAATTGACTTGGTTTACTTTTAAAAAATTAATAATGGAGTAATCTTGCTCCAGCTTAAAAAGTCAAAGTGAGGTTTTAATTATACACAAACATTATACTGTAGCAAGATGATCTGTTTCGTACTAAATTTTCTATACTTTCATATTTGCAGTCAATTGATTTACAGCGGTTTATACGCTATAATCTATACAACAATTCGCTATCCATTTAAAATTCTAATGAAAGCAATAGTCTTCGTCGGAGCCATAGGTTTCCTCCAGACATACGCGAGTTGGTGTATAAACCCAATCATTGCAAAAGACTTTACCACTGAATGCAAAAAAATCAACGTTCACCAAGAACAAATTTCACAATTCAAAACCGAGTTTAAAAAGCGAATCATGTGGACCACCGACAAGGCTCAGCATAAAGACAGGCAGATGTATACTTGTTGGTCAGTTCTCTCATCTTGTTCAAACAATTATAACTTTAAACTATTGATTCAAATTACTTGAAATAATAGCTTTAAGTTTAAACTTTATATAAATCAATTGATATTTATGCAGCGCTTGGCACCAATACAAACAGAAAATACACGATGAAGCACCCGATGCAAAAGGATTTACCGATGTTTACTTTGGAAAATATAAAATTGCTGAAATGGTTTTTTGGTATTATTTGTTTATTATGCAATATAAATTATTATTATAGACAATAAATTAATTTAGTATTCATATAACATTTAAAATTGTTCTGGATACTCTAGCATGAAATATCAAGAGGGATCGAAACATTGTAAAAATGTAACCCTGACAGATGCAGACCAGGAACCGAATCGAGTCATACCCCGATCGGCATATACTGTTTGTTTTGAATTGTTTGATAAATATTTTTAAGCGTTTCTTTCATTTCTAAATTATTATAGAAATTTTAATGATTTACTGTTTTTGTAAATATATTTTTTGTAAAATTACTAAACTTTTATATAATTTATTTTAATTTTAATGTAATCAAAGTTTTAGTAAAATTTTACAAATAAATGACAAGCACACTAAATTATTTGCTTAGTATTTGCTAAATACTATAAAATAGATATTTTAATCAATTTAATAGTAATTTGTTTAATATTAATTAAAATATTTTATTAGCTTGAACAATTTACAATAAACTCAATTTATTACTTATTTATATTATTATTTTATGTTAAATAAAAGTACAGCTACTCGACTACTTCCAACTTTTCTTCACCACTTTCAATCTAAATTGTGACATAAACATTTTCATTGTTTTGTTATTTTATATATTATATATATTTCTAATTAGTTTAAAATAATAAAAAATATAGATTAGAAAGAAACTAAATAGTAATTTAAGAACAGTTAAATATTTTCAACCATTTTCAAGATATTTACTTTTTTGCTAATTTAAAAAAAATTCTTTTCCTTATAATTTATATAAAATCTGAAGATCTTATCTCATAAAAATGATTACCCCCCAACTGGCCTAAATCCTTTTTGCCAATATACAAGTCGCCAAATCCTTTTGGCCAATATGCATTTCGCAAAAAGCCGATTTTAATGCATTTCGCCAAACCAATTTATAACATCGTAATTTATACACAAAATAACAAATTAAAACTATTTGAAAATTAAAAATAGAATTATAATAAAGAGCCAGTATAATGAAGTAAATATTTCTCCATAAATTGTTCCATATAACGGATTGTTCGTTAAACTGTTCATTTTTTAGAATAGTTTCGTATTAAACTTTGCATTAGATTAATACATTATATTAGAGCTGTAATCATTAATAATGATTCATTATACTAAGTACAGTATATACTTGATTTTAGCAAGTCAGATTATATAAAATTTCCATTATAGCAAGACAATGTTGATTGACCAATAGAAAAGTAGTACTGCTAAATGCACCGCAATTTAAATTTATCAACATTTAAAGTTTTATTACAAGTTTTCTTATAATTCTTTTGATTGTAATCATATCAAAAAAGATTGAGAGTAGAGTATAAAATATGTTTGGATTAACTCAGAAATAGTTTAGGCGAAATGCATATATTTTTGTATCAAATGGATATTGGCAAAATGTAATTAAATTTTGTACCAAATGCATATTGGCGAGATGGATTTAGGCCAGTTGGAGTGTAAGGCATAAAAATAATATCAAATTTTGCTTATATGAATTTTGCTAATTTATAATAATTTCTAAATAAAATTGACTACAAATTATTAAACTAATATTTTTTTTAATGGTCTAAAAATCATATTAATATAATAGAAATCCCAAAACAACTTATGAGTAACAGAATATTTTAAATAATTAAAAACAAAAAACTTTGAAAATTAAATATTTTGTTCTATAAGTAACATTTTTGCTTATATTGTATTTAAATTTTATTTTTTAACATGAATAATTGTAATTTGTAAAATTATAAATTGTACAAGCTTATTTTACTAAAGTTATTTAACCTTAATTATTAAGCTACGTACATAAAAGCTATAAATTTTTAATTTTTGTTTTAGCAATTTTAAAATTTAAAAATCAATTATTATCAAGTTAAATTTTACAAACCTAAAATTAAATTAAAATAATCTAGTTTATTAAAATTGTTTTTTAATTTGTGTATTTTACTTATATTTTTATTTTGTAGCTTTTAAAGTAATAGTATAATTTTATTATTAATTTTAAAATGTTTCATTTAGTATCATACTCTTTTAAAAATAACGTTTTCTAAACTTTTAGTAATAATAAATTTTTAATATTTAAAATAATATTCTAAGTTTTGGTTTAAAAAATGAATACAATCTCCATGCAAACTTTTTTAAATTTGTTAATTTCATTCATTTATTAATACTTGAAAGTTGCTGGTAAGATAGACTTGCACAGAAAAGGTTAAGAAGTTGATATAGATAATTTTTGAAAATTATTCTGTTTTGCTAATAATAAATTAATTTATTATTGTGAACATTGTTTAGAATATAATATAAGATTTTACTAATTAAACACAAAATACAAATAAAAGTTAAGTTAACATAACATATAACTATGTGCACATAGAAAGTATCAGTTGCGGCATGTTGTAATAAATATCAATGTTAACAATAGTAATAATTGCTAATTAATGGTCAATCAATATATAGTGGAATAGGAATGTATAGAAAGTTCTAGAAGTAATGAGTAATAGAGTAAGACATACAAAACAAGATGTTACATTAAAAACAATTATAAATAAAACTAATCAATTAACATTCTTTTGATCCCTACAATATTATAAATTATACTTAGACAAAAACTTTAAAATTAAAATACAAAAAATTCAGTTTTTTAATTTTAATAACATTTCTATGAACCAATGAGCCACTAATTGAAAAACTTATGATAAACAGATAAACAAAACTTCAAATGTTTTATAAATTAAATTAATTGTTTTATATGTAATTTAATAAGATATATAAAAAAGTTATAGGATTAAATAAAACCAATTTATCATGCTCGTATAAATAGGTATTACAATAATAAATAATTTTTTATAAACAAAAAAACAACAATAACCCAGTTTTTGCAACTAACTTAATACATCCTTGTGCTTACATCCACTCCCAGTCATCATTGAGTGTCAAATATACTGTATTATACAAAATGAGATCAAAAGTTATATAATTAGAGCACGGGATTTATGTAAAAAACTATTATCATATCCATAATAATTTATTACGCGCTATAAGTAATTGTTTTGTGTTGAGTAAACTTTACAATATAAATTTTAAATATTTTGATTGTATTTTTGTAAATTTAATTTAAGAGTAATTTTGATTACAAATTAAAGAAAAGAATTTTTGTAAATAATAATAATAATGAAAACAAATAGCGACTCCAAAATAGCGACCAAATGTATTGATACAATACTATCGGAAACGGCGGCCAAACTGGCCCTTCAATCAGCCGAAGACAACCTAAACACCAAAACCGGAAAACATTTAAAGAGATTTAGCCAACAATTAAACAAAAAGTTAGCGCAAAAAGAACTGAAAAAAACTTTTAGTCCATTGGATCCATTGGATCCCTCGGATCCATTGAACCTACTAAAACAAATGCCAATTAATGATAATAAGAATATTATTGTAAAAATTGAGGACAAAGAGAAAGGCGACGAAACACATGAAACAGAGATTCATTTTCAGACCACTGCTGATGAGAACCAAACGGTTAGATAATTATTCAAATATTTAATTAATTGAAATTAACTTTAAAAATTGATTTAATTACTGACTTCACTATACATTATCGTCACTTTTGTACTTAAATTTCTTTTGCCTTCAAATGTCTTTGATATATCTTTGATTTTAGCAATAGATATGTATTTTTGCGTATCTTTTTGCAATTTTTAAAAGCTTTTTCTTAACTTTCAATGAGATTTCCTTTCAGTTTCTAATTAAAGTTTCTTTTACTTTTATTTGATAATTAAAAATAAAACAAATTTTAAAATTTTATTTATATAAGCATATTATAATACCGTACAAAGTTAAATATGGATGTTATATTAACAAGATGTTTAATTTAAATTAGACCATAATTTATAAATAAAAATAATTTAAATTTAATTAAAAATATAAATTAAAAAAAAATAAATTATTGTTAAATTTAAGTTAATTAGTTATGTTTGGTTATATTATACTGTATTTAATAAATATTTAAATAAAAATTTTATTATCAATTATTTTGTTTTATATTTTTCAATATTTTAAATATAATATTTTTTGAAATAAAGAATTAAATTTTCATTAGATTTAGAAATTTTTAAGACAATAGTTTGAAAGTAAACCTAATATTAAAAAAGCGCAAACTATTTGAAACAATTTAATGACAAGTTTTAAATTACAGTTATATTCAATTTAAAAAATTCTTTTTATAATTACTATACAAATAACAGAATATATCGGAAAACTCAGAAATGGCTCAAATGTCGATTAGGTCACCGAAATCAGAACCAGAGCGCGACTACCGATTGATTAATTTATTTGATTGGAATAAACTGGTAGTTGAGATGCGGGCTCTGGACCTCTATTATGGCCGAAACACTAAAGTGTTAGATAAAGTCAATATGTCTGTCCCTAAAAGTGCTATGTATGCAAATCAATATATGACTTAATGTAAACAATATTTAGTATTTATTATATTTTAATCAATTTTGGCCTTAAGATACAGCTTATTAGGTCCGACTGGTTGTGGAAAATCAACTTTATTGAAAGTTATTTTAGGTATTAAAAGTCATTAGAAATTACAAAAATTAAACTAATTTTTCGATTTAAGGTCTAATAAAACCAAATTCTGGTACTATTAAAGTGAACGGCAAAAGCCCGGGTGACCCGAAAAATACTGTTCCCGGATTTGGTGTTGGATTTATGCCACAAGTATTTGCAAATTACTTTTATTTTAGATTATTATTTCTTATTATTTGCAAAGTTTTTATTAAATCTATTATTATATTTAATTACAGGAATTAGCAGTTTATACCGAACTGACTCTAAACGAAGCGCTCAAATATTTTGGACGTATTTATAACATGACTGCCGAACAGATTGTGTCGAGAATTACATTTTTGATTGATTTTCTTGATTTACCCGATCCTGAACGACAAATACAGTACATGAGGTGCGACTAATAAATTAATATTTAAAAAACAATTTATTTAATTAAAATTATAATTGTGTTTAAGTCGCGGACAGAAAAAGCGGGTTTCTTTATCCCTGTCTTTGGTATAAATTATTTTTTATTAAATGTATTGATTGTAAAAATCATTGTTTAATAATTTAATAACCAATCAATTAGATACATAATCCACCGCTTCTTATATTAGATGAGCCAACAACTGGGTCTGATCCGGTTCTTAGAGAAAGGTTTGTAACAATTTATAAATTAATAATAGTTTGAATATATATATAGCAAATAAAGAGTAATTAATAGTTTAAATATAATTTTAAACTGAATTTAGAATTTGGGATCATTTGAGGTTTTTATCTCAAAACGAGTCGACAACTATTATACTGACCACACATTATGCAGAAGAGGCCCGAAGAGCACATGTGGTAAATCACTTATTCTTTTGATACAAAATTGATATTTTTTAGAAATAAATTAATTTTAAAAAATAATTTGACGGTTAAGATGTCGATAATGAAAAACGGAAAGCTATTAATAGAACATTCGCCGCAATATCTCTTAAAACAATTTGAAGTTCAAAATTTCGAAGAAATGTTTCTCAGAGTTTATAGACTCGAATCTATTGATCAAAAACTATTACCAAAAAGCTATTACCAGACCATAAATACAGACAATGCGGAAAATGATGAAAAAAGTTCACAAAAATTAATTGATTGCAAAATAAGTGAAAAAAACAATAATAATAAACAGGAAGAAACGGACATGGACACAACTGGATTCCAGAAAAATGTGTTGACACAGACACACAACAACTTAATTCGACTCATCAGAAACAAACCGTAAGTTTGACTAAAACTTTGATTCAATAATTTTGATCTCATTTCTAAAACTGATTTTGAATGTGTTTTTTGAAACTAGTTTACTATTTTTTGAGGCAATATTGCCGACAATAATAGTAGTATTATTCAGTTTGTGTATCGGAAGCAAACCATTTAATCTGAAAATCGCTGTTTTTAATGAAGAATTTTTAGGCAAAACTGAAGACTTGACTAAATTTAGTGTAATATTTCTCGCTAGTATTGACAATAAGACAATTATTTTGGTCAGTCTTTTGTGTATTTCATTGTTTAGTTATTTTATTAATTAAATTAATTTATTGTAGAAAACATATAATTCTAAAGAGTCTGCAATTAAATCAATCGACAGCTCTCATGATATATATGGAGTACTTGTATTCAAATTCAATTTCAGCAATTGTGTAGAGGAAAGAATAGCTTCGAAACTAAACACCAACGATAAGTACATCGATAACAGCACTATTCGCTTCTATGGAGACTTTACTGGTATTTGTTTTGATGTTTAAATATCATTGCTTTTAATTAATGTTTGTTTTAATTATAAATTTTTGTTAACTTCTCGATTAAACAAAAGATATGATAATATCGGATACAATAACCCGAACCCTAATAAATGCCGAAATTAGATTTGACCAAAAATTAGTCCAGGACGTATTTCAATTGAGCCATAAATCAAAAGTGGATTCATTATTTGATCCAATCATCAAAATCGATGAACCTGTGTATGGCTCGACTGACCCGCAATACCGCTATTATCTGGGGCCGGGACTACTACTGGCCGTCATTTACTTGACTGCTATTAGATTAGCACTGAAGACAATAGTGTTCGGACGAAATCAATGTCTATTTGAGCGAACACTGGTGTGCGGTTTGAAAGAGCACGAGATTCTGACCGCTCAGATCATTATCCACTTTCTTATTATCTTTATTCAGACACTATTTGTAGTCGTTTTTTCGGTTTTGATATTTCATATCTCCAATAGAGGAAACGTTTTATTAGTTTTACTTCTTGTTGTACTTCAGGGACTGACGGCAATGAGTTTCGGTAATCACTCAAACAGTTATCAATCGATATATAATTTATATAATATAAATCAAAACTTGTTTTTAGCCAATAATTGATTAATTATTAATTTATATTTAGGTTTACTTATATCTTCAGTGATTATCGAAACAAGTATAGCAACTATGATTGGTTTTGGCTATTTCTTTCTGCACATACTATTATCTGGTATTCTATGGCCATTGGAAGGAATGCCATTTAGTTTAAGAATATTCGCATACCTTTTGCCACAGACTCTCTCAATAATATCTTTTCGTAATATTATGCTTAAGGGTTGGAGTATAACACAAATGAATGTCTATTTAGGCTTTATTTCGACTATAATTTGGTTATTTGTCTTTTTATTATTTGCATTTAATTTCATTAAACTTCGAAAACAATAAAATTATTATTACTTATATTTGATTATAATTATTCATTTTTTAATTAAAATTCTTTTTATGTTTTAATATTTTATCGATGAAATTATTTTTGCTCAAGCAAATAAATCATTTTTCTAAATTTTTCAAATTTGAAATTTACTTTAATAGTTAAAAACATAATTGATTAATCACTGAATTATCGTTTTTCTATTAAAAAATTTATCTCAATTTTGATCAAATTTTGTAATGATATCAAAAATATTTTTAAATAATATATTTTAAATACTGTATATATCTAATTCCATTTCATGGACTTTAAAAATTACCATGCAATTATAATCTCCATATAAATTGATGTGATTTATATAAAAAATATTATTTGTTTATCATCTTATCTTTATTAAAAAGAGCTTGAATTGGCTATAAATTAATTTTAAAATATTGTATTTCTATATACATATGTATTAGAAAATAATTAATTCCCACAATATTTTGAGATTCAATGAACAAAATAATACTTAAAAAGATTTTTTTCATTGAAGAGTAGATTTTTTTCTATATCTTACTTCAGGGCAACTACTGGATTGTTAGCCAAGTTTTTTAAATCTGTTAATAAATATACATATTTTTAAAGGTTTAAAATTTTCTACACTTTTTTAGTTTTGATTTATGAATTGATTAAACAGTATTCAATTGAATTCTTTCTGAACAAAATAACTCTTCGATTGATTTAATTTATTAATTGATTTAATTATTTAAGTAAAATAACTCTCTCATTGAAATTATTTTTTAATTTTATACAATTTTAAACATTAGTAATTTAATTTTAAAATTATACTAATTAAATTTAAATTATTTGCTAAGTTAATAACTTGAGTTAGTTTGCGGTTAACAAATTAATCAATTTTAATTATGTTAATTTAATTATATCTTGTTAAAAGTTAAAAATTAGTGGTTATAAAACAAATAAAATTATTTATCTTTTTAATTAAATTTGCATACTATTTACTACTGTATATACATATGCAAACATATATATATTTATTGTAGAATTAAATAATGTTTATTATAAAATATTTAATACAATTTAAAAATGTTTAAAAAGCTCTTGCACAACCATTAAAAATTCTAAAAAATAATATATTTTTAGTTGTCTTATGCAATATTTAGCAATTATTACAAAATATTATTTTTAAATTAAAAATAAAATCAACTATTTATCAACAGTTTGTATTAATAACGATATTAATGCAAATTTAAATAAAATTGAGACAGAGATTGAAATCTTAGTCAATAATTAATTGCTAACACGTATTCGAGTAAAAGACAAATAATATAAAAAAAGTCTATTCATATATAAAACAGTGATTAAATTAATTTTAATATTATTCGTACAAAAAAATTATTTATAATTTAAAAACTTGAGAAAAAGTTAAATTTAATCTTTAATCATTTTTTAAATGAGATTTAAGTAATGAATACAAAAACTACATTTAGAAAAAAGTTTTATTTTTTGTTTATTACACATACAAAAAATGTCTCAACGACATCCAATTCAACATGTTCATTATCTAATTAATACGATCTGATTTACGCCTTAAAAATCTATATCAAAATTCAGTTCAATATTTTTTCAATGTTAATTCCCGGAGTTCTTGAGCTCCTCTATTAAAGCGAGAGAGTGTTAGAGAGAGAGAGAGAGAGAGAGAAAGAGAGAGAGAGAGAGAAAGCAAAAGAGAGATAGAAAGAAAGGTAACTGAGAGAAGAGGGAGAAGAGAGTGAGAGCACTAATAAAATTCATTTTTCAAGAGATTAGAGATCAGTTGTAAGTAATTCGAGAGAAATCAAGGCTTTTATTCAGAGTATATAAGAGCGGATCAATTGGACTGAAAATCACATCTCATTTGCAGTTTAAACAAATTGTTTCGAATAAAGCATTCAAATCAACAGACGTTCGGCAAAATGAAATTTGTGGTAAATTTATCAAAATTTTGTATTAATATTAAATTTTAAATATATTCCTAATCTGTATGTATCGCCGAATTTGCAGATCTTATTAGCTCTGTTAGGTATGGTTGCGGCCAATGCTCCGGCGATTGTGGTGAGCCGAAACTGGGGCCTGGGTGGCGGTTGGGGTGATGGAGGCCATGGTGGCGGTTGGGGTGATGGAGGCCATGGTGGTGGCTGGGGCGGCAATGGGGGATGGGGCAATGGAGGATGGGGAAACGGAGGATGGGGAAACGGAGGCTGGGAACACGGCGGCAATAATGGCTGGGGTAATGGCGGCGGTTGGGGCAATGGCGGCTGGGGAGGCGGCCATGACGGTCACGGCCGAAGTTTATGGGGCCGAAGCGGATGGGGTCGAAGTGGAGTTCTCTTGAGCAATGGAGGCTTGGGAGGCTGGGGAGGTTGGAGAGGAAACAACATCGGATGGGGCGGAAAGACTTTAGCCCTCAACACCGGTTTGGGCGGATGGGGCGGAAAGACTTTGGCCCTTAACACCGGTTTGGGTGGATGGGGCTGGAACCGAGGCTGGAACTCTCACTGGAAATAAATCGATCATCACTTTCGCCGAACATTGTTCAGTTAATTATTATTTTCAATCGAAATAATATTTAATTCAGAGAATCATACTTTTAAACCAATTTTTGTTTTTTTAAATATTATGTTAAGTTTACGGCAAATTCAAATAAAAATTAAGTTTTTATAACAATTTTTGCGTTTATTTGTTCAAGCAACTTAAAAGTTATTTTAATGTTCTGGTTAACAAGATACTATAAAAATAGTTTGATATTATTTAATTATTATATATAATTTTTTTAAATTACTTAAATAATTAAATTATTTTCAAATATTATTTTATTATAAAAAAATGACGTTTGAATTATTAGAATAAAATACAAAACAAATATAAAGTTATTATTTTAATTAAATTGTTTTGTTTTAAAATATATTTGATTAAATATTTATTATGAAATTTTTTAAAAATTAACCATAAAAATAACATTAAAACAAACAAAATGTTATTTTAAAATAAATTAAAACTTAAAGAAAAAAAGAATTATTTTATAATTTTCCATTGTTTAATTAGCAATTAATTATTATTGTAAAATTAAATAAAATTTATTTTTATTTAATATTAAATTATTTCTTTAAATTATTAGTTTGTAAATAATAAATTTGTAAAAATTTTAAGAAAATACAAAATAGATTAGTATTTGTATGTATATTCGGGAAAAACTGAATTTTTAATAAGTTAAATATAAAGTCAAATAAATTTAAAAGGGGAATTAAATTCAATAAACATAAAATTTAATTGCTTAAAAATTAAAATTGGCTTTTAAATATCACTTAATATTGTAATATTGTATCTTAATAATATTTACTTGATAGCGTTATTAACATTTTTACTTTATTTTATCTAATTTTAAATATTATATTTTAAGAGTAATTTTTTAAATATATAAATCTTATTTTAAAAATAAGTTATTATAAACAATAAAATTTATAAAATTAGTTCAACATAAATATTATAAAAAATTTTATCAATTATTACTTAATTCTATAAATTATTTCTAAATAATGTTAAAATATTTTAAAAATATATTTATTATTAAAATAATAATTAGTTAAATGTTTGTTTTATTATAAAAACAAATTATGTAACATTAAGTAATTTTGTTGCTTTGTTTTACAACAAATAATTTAAAATATTTATATTTAGTAAAATATTTTTGATATAAAATAATAATTAAGATTGCAAAATAACTGCAGTTATTAATTTAACTTAATTGAAAATTAATGTGGGGAATTTTGTTTTTTAATGTTTAGTTGAATCTTGCGGATACCAGAAGGCGTAAACAAACTCATCCTATCGTCGCTTATTCTAAGCATTCTTTTGCAATAAACTGATATTTCTAAAGTTGTGTTAAAATTTGCTCTTGTTAATAACTTTCTAATATTCACAAGATAATAATGTAATAAGAATAATTTAGATTGACACTATAATTAATAATAAATAATTTTTAAATTTTTTTTATAATACGTTAATTGATTGGATTTAACTTTGATATGTACAATATATTTGCCTAGAAATATATTATTGGTCTAAAAATGTTTACCTAATTTAGATAAATTTAATTATTTTCAAATAATTACTCTCTTTCTTTTCTGCTCTCTCTCTCTCTCTCTCTCTCTCTCTCTCTCTCTCTCTACTGCTCTCTCTACTGCTCTCTCTTTCCTGCTCCCTCTCCTGCTCTCTCTCTCTCTCTTTTAATATAATATACAACCGAATGATTCATAAACTAAACGCAAGATTTTCTGTGTTTTCTCAAAATCAAAAATAGCAAAACTATAGAAAAAAATTGTGATCTATATTCCATTCTAACAATAGTGACTAGAATTTAGTTATCCTTTGAGGTAAACGAGTGTTTTGGTCATCTGTTTTGGGTCGGCGTAACTCCCTTTCCATTTCTGACATAAATACATGAGTGCTGTCAACACAAATCAAATACAAAAAAAAACAATTCAATTATTGACATACAACACAAACTACTCTATAGTAATAAAAATGTTTTATACAAAATTTTGTATTTTAGAAAAAAATTATAATTATATTTTAAATATAGTATTTAATAAATGCAAAAATATAACTTTAACTTAAATATTTAAAATTTTTTATAACTAAAAATTTGTGACTCTGTAAACTTGTAAAATTATATTAGGTTTTTGCTTGTGGCAACTTTAAGGTCATTAATAGCAAGTTATTTATTGTTAGTAGTGAGAATTTTAAGTTAAGAATAAATTTTTTAATGTCTATTAAATATACAAAAATCAGATAAATGTAATGACTTTTAAATAATCTGATTTTTATATATCAAACAATAAGTAAAAAAGTTAACTAACAAGTTTGATCTATGAATAGCTTGTCAAGTTTTAGACAAAATTTTCTATTTATTGACTAAATATTCTATATTAAGAATATTGTAGCATGGTATTAGTATCTGTAGTTGCATAAGTCAAGTACGTTTTTTGGCCCCGAGTCAATTACATTTTCAATGTCACCGTAAATTGTAATCTAAATTATTTTTAAATGTTAATAAAAACTACTTATAGGTCTTATTCTGCCATGTTTAAACATTTATTTAGTGATTGATTTTTGATAAAAATGTGTTATAAATGAAATTATTTTACACAAACAAAGAGAAAAATATTTTTAAAGTAAATCTTTTATATAGTTTATATACTGTATCTACAATAAGATTTTAATAATTTTTTAAGTACTGTAAATAAAAAATATCAAAATGCATTAAAATTTATATCAGTGTATATTTAAAAGTTTTTAAAACTATTTATAAGTTTATTTGAATATATTATAAACAGACATTAAATGCTTGTTTAGTTTACAACACATCAAGCTACAAAAACGCATTTTTAATTATTTTATTTATAATAATAATAATAAATTAAAAAATTTTAAAAGAATAAATTAATGTTTTAAGTAAAAATAGATTTTAAAAATTAGTATATTTAATTATATTTATTGTATTGTATAATTTTTAAATAAATTAATAAAACATTTGTTAATTTTTAGACTAAATCTATTGAATATAATAAAAACATCAAAATAATTGTTCGGAATTATAGTGATATTTATGAATAACAAGTCAAGGCTTCCCTAATAGGAATAAGTATTTTTTGGAATGACTTTGCGTTAGAGTAATATAACCGAAACTTATTTGCATTAAAACATCATTCGTTAGATTAAAGGAAAGGGGGTTTGAGAGAGAGAATGGCACCGAATGGCATATTGCGGTGCAATGTGTCGATAGCGTAGGAAAACAGGAGACGAATATTTAGAATTGGTTTTAGCCTAAAATATTCGGCCGATAGAGCAGAATATGGTTCGGTTTAGCCTTTAGGGAAATATTGTTTTAATGCTTACATTCATTAATCATAGCGCGAATAATAAGAGCAGAAGTTGTTTTGCACTCTTTTGTTGTTTGGTTTGGATAATTACATAAGTTTTTTATTAAATTTAATTTTTGTAAATTGAATGTTTAAATTCTATTTATTTTCTAATCATAAGTTTTTTTGGAAATTTAATTTTTATTTTATTAAATCTAATTTAATATACAGTATGTGTTCAGAGAATTGTTTGAAAAAAATATTTTGCTTTGATTTGAACGGTTAAAGAAGCGGTTGAAAGTGTAAATTGAACTAATAACAATTTATATAATTATGAAAATTGTCTGTTAGTTTAGGTTTACCCTTCTCCCTTTTTAATATATTTGTATTGGATTTTAAATATAAAAAACTTATACAGAGTTTTTGAATACAAATTAAAAATATTTTTTTTCGGATTATTAATAATAAGCGATTAATATTGCATTAATTAAACAGTCAGTCACTCCTAAACACAATTTTTCAGTAATTCAATTACTAATTCTAACCCCTTTTCCTACCCATAAATTTCAAATCAACTTCTATTCAAAACCGAAATTTTTCATTTCAACCGAATTCTACATTTTTTGCTTCTTTTGTAGTCATTTCCGATTTACAGCACCAGAAGAATGGATAGAATTACGACTACTAGTAGTTGAAGTAAAAGTGAATTACATGTTCACTGAATTTGTTGTAACAAAACCCGATTTTATTTAATATTGAAAATTGTATACAAAAACTGTTAGTGAACAGCGATTTAGACTTTTTTCGTAAACCATTGTTGGACTCGAAATCTATTCAGATATTCATCTAAATAACTGCAACACATATTGCATATAAAAAAGTTTGTTTCGATTCTAATACTTTTCATTGGTTTTTATATCAGATTACAAACCAATTTAAAAACAAACTATTTTTTTAAATTTCTAAAATTTTCTAAATGCTTTCAAAAATATTTTAAAATATTTATTAATATACAGTAGTTTAGAATTAAATTAAGATAAGTTATACTTTAAAAATGCTACCTTTAAAACTTTAAGTGAAAAAATGATTAAATTTGAGTCCATTTTTAGCTGGCACAAAATATAAATGATTGATGACATGATTTACTGATGGCATATATTTACTAACTTACTAACATTGAACCCAAATCTCTCATTTCATCCCTTTTTCCAACTTTTTGATAAAGTTTTTACTTTAAAAAAATTAAACTTTATGTACAAAATGTGTTACTATTGATAACATTATAGTTTTGATTTATAAATCTTGAATCTTAAAAACGAGTTAATCATCTTTTGCTCAACTTTTTTGCAAAGCCTTTTATGAGATATTAAATAAAAAAAATTTTAATAAAAACTTTAAAAGTTTTACATATATTAAATAAAGCTATAAAACTAAATTTAATATTGTTACATTGGTTTTAATTTATTTACAAATATACTAATTTAGTAAAATTTTGCCAAGAAAAGTTTTATAAGTATGATTTTAATGGCAATATAATAACTTACTATAAAAATAATAACTTTGTTTTTAAAATAAATAATATTTTATCCAGAATTTTTTCAAATAAAGAATTAAATAGATCTTTTTTTCAATTTTATGCTATAAATTAGAAAAAAAAACATTGATTTATACTTTTATCCAATTATATGTGTTTTGTGTGAATAAGTCGCCAATTCTTGGTCTGAACTAATGTTCTATGAAATAGGTTTTGAAGAAAATCTTATTATTAGAATCATAAGACTTATGACACCATAAATGTTTGACAATTTTTGATGCTTTTGTGTGTTTGAGTCAATATTTTTCTGGGCAATAGAAGCTTACATTTAGAAATATTTATAGTTAGAAACAACTTGACACATTAAAAATACTACAATATTTTTATTACTTTTTATTTAATGTTATAAAACCCCACAATATTAATTTTAGAAACTTCCCATATGTAACCGTGACATTAAGACTAGATTTTTACTGATTTGTTTTTGATAAAATAACTTTAAATACAGATTACTATTAAATTAACGCACAAGGTAAAATATTTATAGAACATTTATACCATTTATAATTAAACAACAAGCATTTTGCTGTTAATTTATATAAAAGTCTAATGTTAAAATTTTATTAATAAAAATTGTTAGATAAATGAGGGGTAAAATGCTTATTATTTGTCTCAAAATGTTCTAGTTTTATTTCTTTTGTTTGCAATATATGTTTTAGCTAATTTTAATTATTTTTATCATTCAATCTATTAATAAAACTGTAATTATATTTCAGTTTATATTCGCATTTCAATAAAAAAAAAATTTCTCAACACCTCATTGGTAGCTAAAACTTACATAAATGATCTTTACTTCTTTCAACTGATTTAAACAATAGTAATGAAATTTCTTAACTCCGTGAGCAAGATAAATATTCTAATTGTAAGACACATAAACTTTCTAATATATTAATCGCAAATTGCTGCCAGGTAGAGTTTAATCTATAAGTTAATATATAATTTGTTTGTTAAACATACAAATACCAAATAACTGGTTGTTTTTAACCAGGGCTTCAAAAGGATAAATCAAGAAAGGCTCTTTAAATGTAAAAATATAATTATGACGCAATTTAGCTAAAATTTAACAGAATTAAATTAAATTAAATTAATTTAACTGAATTTAAATTAGATTCAGTAAAAATTTAGAAAATATTTCCAAATTTTAACAATAAACTTAAAAAATTTGCCGGCTACTTTCGGCGACCGACAAAACAAAGAAAAATTGCTTTTTGCAAACCAAATAAATGCCAATTATTAAAGACAGCAAGAGAATTCAGACAGATCAAAGATTCATAAAATAGGGGGATCCAGAGAAATCAAAAGTGAGATTTTTCTGCAAAATAAATTTGACCAAAAAACCTATGGGTATGGTAAGAGATTTATTTAAAAGCTCAAAACCCCATATATTTATGGTAAAATTTTACCAAATTTAACTAGATTTAAACAAAATCGGTTATTTTAACTAAACTTAGACTAAATTTAGCACCAATTAAAAAAATCATAATTATAAATCTACAAACTCAATTGAAAGGGAGTACCTTTGCGCTAACTAAATGCTAAGAGAAATAAATGCCAATTTTCAAAAAGAGGAAATATTTTTTTACTAATTGCCTCTTATGAATCCCTAATTTTGATATAATCCACATTATCTGAAACCCTGCTTTTAACTGATCTTTAAATGTTTAAACCGCAGCCAAATGTATTTTAATTTTAAAATATTAAAAAATAGAGTTGTACTGTACTTACAAAAAAATTAATAGATATAATTTATTAATTTATATATACATTTTAACTGGGTTAAATCCTTTTCATATAAAAAAAAATATTTACATTGTCTTACAACATTATTGCTCTGACATTTTTTTACAGATATATTGTTTTTGTAAGTTTAGTACATATTTAGAATGTTAATAAACGCTTTTATACTTAGAGATGATGTCCGACTCTAGATATAACTTTAGTTTATATTTATTTTTCATTTGTCAAATCAATAGTGATTTAATGTTAAAGTGAAAGTTACTCAACTTATTTCAAATAATTTTTGTTTGTTATTTTAAACTTTATAACTTTTAATTTATGTTTTATAATACAAAAGTTAGGAAATTTTTATTTTTTAAGTTTACCAGGAAATTAATCCATCACTGTTTAATTCATATCATTTAATTTAGTCTTTTAAAAATAAATCTAACCAAGCATAATTGAATGCTATAATTTGTAACAAATAGTCTCCGATTTATATTTTATAACAACAGTATTAGTGACGGAAATAGTCGAAAAAGTTATAAATAAAATCCATTGTATAAGAGCTCATAAAAGAAGTCACAATAAATATCAATACTGTTTCTGTCAAAACATTGACTGTGAATCAAAAGCACAAAATTGTTTTGCTTTTAAAATCTCTATTTCTTGGAGTTGAGAGTAAACACTGTAAATATTGTTGGAAAAAATTAATTTCAAATAAAACAAGTTAATTTAATATATTAATAGTATAATTTAATGTTAAAAATTAAAAAACATATTTAAATATTTAAAAATTATTTATATTCATATATAGGAATTTTAATATATTTTGGTCGTTTAAGAAATTTAAATATTATTATTATTATTGTTTTATTGTGTTTTAATGCTTTTAAAGATTAAAATTATACGAACAAAAATTTAATTTTAGTCACAAATTAAAAATTGAATGTACAATTTAGAGTCAAAATAGAGGTTCAGAACAATTAATTAGAGGTTCAGAAATTTAATGGCAATAATCGAGCCATTCATTGGACAATCTATTGCGGGAAATGTGTTTCGCGAGAAGAATAAGGGAATTACTAAAGTATTTATTTGACTCAATTCTATACTAAATTTAATGTCTAAAAGAGGCAATGGAGGGAACGGAGGGATCGGAGCACTACGTATAACAGTTATATACATTGTATATGCGGCCAATAAAAGAAAATAAAATATATTGATAACCGAATGGTTGGGTTCGTGAGTCTCATCTCATTTCTGGTCTGACCTAATGGTATGACCCAAAGAGCCATTAATCAGTGCAAATGTCAGATTGGAATTGTGTAACATTAGACCAATAGTACATTTCTCCAAAATTTTTCATTTCCATTGTCTGCTCTCACACTCACTTCCCTCTCCTCTCACTCGTCAGTGCAGATCTACTGCTCTTTTCCTTATTCTCTTCGCTCTCTCCTCTCCTCGGCTTTACTACTGAATAGTTGGGTTCAAACACTACTCCAGAAATCTCTTGGGCTTAATGTGTACCGAATGTTGGGCCAAATTTTGCATATTTTTGCGGCCAATGCTATGAATTGCATTTGAATTGTTAGTTTTGCAACGCATATGAATGGATTCCAATTGTTCTCTACTTCTGGTTCTTTCTACTTCTCTCTCCCTTTCCTCTCCGTTTGCAATCAATTATACAATTCTATCAACTTTTCTGAATCTGAATCACAATCTCTTTGCAGTTATATGACGTGAAAATGGAATGAATACTAACTATAACTACTGTATATTTTTCATTCACTTCCTTTAAATAAAATTAATAATAATATCTATACTTTTCTCAACCATTAATTTACAAAAAACATTTTTGAATTTTATTACTATATTCTCTTTATTTATTAGATAATGTCATAAATCAAATGCAAAATCATATTAATAAAAAAAATTAGAATAAATAATTGAAAAAAATATTTTATTTCAAATATATAAAGAATTTTTTAATAGAATTAAAATTTATTTTTGAAAACATTATTTTGTATAAAATAAAATTAAAAATTAAAAAAAATTTAAATGAACAGCAAAGGTAAAAATTAATAGAATCTGTTTTTGAAGTTAATATAAATAAATTGTTATAAATATTTTGTAAAAAAAGAGATAAATATATTCGACACTTATTCTCCTTAATGGGTATTCTCTGCCACTCTATCGCTACTAGAGTTGAGTGCAGATCGAGTGTAAACTCTTAATATAATTTGTATAAAATATAATTTCTATTTTTAGTTTTTAACAAGATATAATATGTTTAGCAAAGTTTTAACGCTAACATTTAAATTATAAAATGAATAAATTGTAGTGAGACTTAAATTTAATATAATTTTAGTAAATTTTACATTTAATTAGTTTTTCGATTATATAATTAATTTAATACATATTATTTATTATACAAAAAATTAATTTAATTTAATTAATTACAATTTTGATGCAACTCTTGAGCAAAAATAAAGTCTCAATTTTGGACTCATCTCTAATAATTATATATATATTATATAATACCGACAATACAGTACTTTAAACTGAATTTCATATTAGTAGTGATTTTTGCCATTAATATCATTTATATATATTTTTCAGATGTGAAACACTTTCTACTATTGTAATAATCATAGGCTTAGAACCGTCGTTTGGGAAGGATTGAGCCGAGCTCGAGCATATTTCTGAAAATACTCTAGATTTTGAATATATAGACATATGTTAAACAAGTAAATAAAAGTTTAATAAGTAATTTGTAACAAATTCAATACAAAAAGTATGAGTTTAAACATTAAATAAAATTTAAAACTTTTATCATAGAATATATACAATAGGGTTTAATAAATAGTTATTATTTTAATTAATAATATCTGATTAATAATTTTACTAATTTTAGTGAAATTATAGCTAAAATCCCCATCCTTCCTAAACAACGGTTTTTAATCATAGGTTTTATTGATATATAGTATTTGCAAAAGAAAATTATGATTTTTGTGTGTTATCTGAGTTTAGACAAAAGGCTCTCTCATTCCAAAGCGTTCATTATTTACGTATTTTCCACCAATTCTTCTGACACTTATTCCTAGATTATGAACATAAAAGTCTATTACCGGAGACTGGGCTCTGGCTCTGGCTCTCATGTGTTGACCGTTTTGGCGAACACTACTTCTCATCCAATAATAGTAATAATCCATAGATTTATTTTCTAAGACAACAAATATGTTTTTCACACAATAATACGAAAATAATACATTTATGGCTCAACTGTTTCTAGAAATCAATGCCAACAATAGAAATACAAATACTCTTTACGTCTCCTAATTCAGAAATAGAGCAAAAATTAATAAATAAAAGAGAATTATATTAAAAACAGTTGAGAGAAAGCATTGCACAAACAGTTAGCTATAATTTAGAGTTAATTGTACATGAGCAGAATTTTGTTTTGACACTAAATAATTGATCTTCACATTAATGACTATCAGAAAAACTTAATTTAATTAAATATAAAAAACGGATTTCTAGACTCAAATAATTGGTTAAGTCTTGTACTGTATATAAGAAAATATAATCCGAAATAAGCAAAAAAGAGATCGCATTAGGAATACAAAGTAGAAGAAGAGAAGAGAAATGAGTAGACATTCAGTGTTTGACTCAATTAATATATATTTCTTCATTGATTCGCATTTTTATCATTCGTTTCTCGCATTTGTAGTCATATACAGAGAAAAAGCAAATATTCTATACGTTCTATACATTAAGGATTAAATTTCTTTTCGACTCTTCTTTTTTATCACATTTACCAATGAGTATATACTGTAGACTAGAGCCAAGTCTTTGCTTCTTATTATTCGATTATTATTATTATTTCTGCATCTAATAAGAGGACGACTTTCTCTTTCTTAACCGTTTGAAGTGAACCGCCGTTTGATTCTCAACAACACATTAACGCAATACCAATAATACGTTCACTTCTTTCGTATTTCTTCTCACTTTTTCTCACTCTTCTCACTCTCACAGCCCTCTCTATCAGCTCTTCTCTTCATCATATGCCGTCCCCTAAGTATTAACTCATCACAGATTGCGATACAATCTCTATGGAGACAACGCTTTTGACAAAACTCTTTACCTTTTTTTCTCATAGTTTTATCTCTAGAGCGACAGAAATGCCTTAATATTTATTAAGTGAAAACATTATTCTTATATATTTTTGTAACGATAGCTCGTAGTCTAAAAGCACAGTTTTTTCAAATAACTTCAGTTTCCAAATATTTCTTACCATTGTTTGCAATATTTTGTTCATTAATGCATACGTTTTCAGCTAAAAATGTTATATTAAATAAAATAATATATTATTTATTCTATTATTTCTTAGAGTATGTAAACGAATGAAGGATTTTCAGTCATTTGGTTTAATTGAATTACTAATTATGGAGAAAAGCTCTAAGTATTAAGTATTAGTCGTAATCTCTTTCCTGTTTCCATCACTTAATGTCTTAATTCCTTTTCATTAATTTAATGCTTATATAAGCAGTTTTTGCTCTTTTCAGACATTAGCTCAAACTTTTCATTTATTATTATTTTTTGCCAAAACTTTTGAAGTTTCTGAATAATGAGTAAAATATAAAATACTGTAATAAGTCTTAAATTTTTTGCTGTAATATAAGCTATTTTTAAAATATAATATTTTTTGAAAAATTATGTATTGCATAGAATATTCTTAATGTTGAGATAAAACTAGAATTTAATGCCGAAAGCATTGTTTTGATTACTCACTCAATAGTTTTTTATGAACTTTTCTATTCTCTCTATTAAGTGTCTCATATTTTTTTAGTTTATTACCGAAATAAGAGAAAAGAGATCTTTTTTGTAGAATAAATCATTCAATTCTTCTAACAAATAGACCGAAAGAAAAATTTTATAGCAATTTATAAGTTGAGAAAAAGGCAAAATTTTTAGCTGAATTATCACTACTTGAGAAAACAATTTATACTCATTGATCAGATAGTTGTTAAAAGTTTTTCATCTTTCTGGTTAATTCTTTCTATAGAAATACAATTTTATTATCTAATAAATTTTGTAGGAATATAATTTATAGAAAAAGTTACAACTTTTCCTCTTGACGTAAGAACTCAATTTTTGCAATAAATGCATTTTGTTATATTTTCTTATTTGGTTTAAAATTTGTTACAATTAAAAAAAATTGAAGTTGCCACCTTAATTAAAATATAGTTTATTTTAAAAATTACCAATAAACATTAACATTAACATCAACATTATTATTTTTAATTTTAATACTTATTATTTTATATCTTATTTAATTTTGCAAACTAATTTTGTAATTTGTAATTGTTAATGCTTTTGCATTTAATTTTAATTAAAAAACTGTAGATGTTTTTAATAATGAAACATTTTAAATAATATACAAGTTTTTAGGAATTAATTTAGTATAATGGTATTTTTTCAACTTTAATTAACTTCAACATTTTAATGGGCAAAATTAGTAATAAAATTTTACTTTTTAGTTAGAATTAGTAGCAAACCTATTTGTTTTAAATTAATTTAATGTAAAATAATTTAGAAATAAAAGAGTTTGGTAAAAAGTAAGCCATGTCCAACATTAGATATATCCGAGTTGTTAACCCTTCGAGTGATCATAAGACTTGTAAACATAAACTGAAATAAAGTTCCGGTCGCTGGACATCAAAGATAACTTTCGAAATCAGTTGCCATTATTGTTAATGTTTAGTCAATATTGTGTTTAACTATGTTTTTGTTCAACAAAATTACATTTTATTTTTGTCTCTCGAAGATCATCAAAAGCACAAACATTAATGGCTATAAACTAATGACAAAAACGATTGTAATGGAAGGCAACAAATATTAAGGAAATGATACAAAAAGTTATTGTCGATGAAAGACGGGTTGAAAATACGGATAAAGTCAATGACTGGTGAAACTGAATTAAATAAAGAGGAGAGACGGGAGAAGAGAGTGAGAGACAAGTTTAATAGAATGAGTCAAATGATGGCATCAATTCTGAAATGAAAAAATTTCATTTTATTTGTTACGAAGTTAACCGACTAAAGTGAGTCGAAAATATAAAAATCATAAAATGTTTGAAATCAGACAAAAATGTGATAAAATAATCCAAACGTTTTTAACTTTCCCTTTTTTCTTTTAGTTTAATGTTATTTGTCTGGATTTGAATCTTATATTAACAAGTTTAAATATTTTAGTCAGTTATAACTTTTATAATAACTTTGTCTTTTTATTTTTTATATAATATAATTTTTTATCCGTTCAAATGCAACTTCATTGCAATTTCAAATTATTTTCTTATATTTCTTCTCAATGTTTGAGTTATTCTATAAGTTTTTAGTTTTTTTAAAAGAAAAATATAACATTTTATTGAAACTTCTATTCTTTTTTTCTGCAAAATCTAATTAAATTTTAACTCAACTGTTCAGTTGAGCTACAGATCAATAGAATCCGAAGAATGTTTTCTTTTTTTCTAAAATCCAAATCTCTTTTCCTTATATGAAATGTATTTTAGTGTCACTTCAGTTAGAAATTTAGTTTCGAAACCAATGGAAAAATTGAATAAAATATGAGCAGAAAAAAGAAGATATTTTTATTAAAATTCAATACAAGTGTTCAAACAATGAGATAATATATCCATAATATATAAACCGTATATAAGATGAAAGCAAATAAAAGACTTATTATTATTAATTCTGGAATTAATATAAGAGCAAAGAATATAATGTCTTGACGTCTAAGCCATTGATAGACTGGACTTATTGTAGTGTTAATATCAATTGTAACAATCAATAAGGAAAGAGAGACTCAGTATTTCATTACGAGTGACTCCAGAGCTCATACTTTCAATACTGTATAACAAACATCGCATCTCTTCTAGTGTTGGGTCTCTGCAACGCATCTCTGTCTTCAATGCACTTTCACTTCTGAATCCATTCTTCTTCTGTCTCTGTCTTTCTCTCCACTCAATTCCCAATAAGTATTTCTTATCCGACAAAAAATGTCTTATCATTTGTGAGTCACTGTTAGCCACAGATAAGGCGTTTTTCCAACTCATGAGGAATTTGTGCAAAACATGCCATTCATAACCATTTATAATAACAGCGACACCGGAGGCGACAGACCGTGAAATACTGACCCAAAGCAGATGCGATTCATATTATTACTAAATCTTAATGTACCTTGCTACTTATTCTAATATATAATTTAGATTACATTTATAATTCTAATAAATATTATGCAATTTTTTTGTAGTTATTTGATTTAAGTTTTATATTAAATAGTTTTTTATTTGTTTTATTTAAATTTATTAATCAATTTTATAATTTATTCTTTAAGCGGTTCACTTGAGATGTAAATTATTAGAGCGTTAAGTATATTAAGGAAAATGAATATAAAATACTCATAACTTTAATATAATTGAGTTAAACAAATTTATAGCGTTTTTAAATTAATACATTCCTATAATTGAGATATATTTGTCAAAATATTATACATTAATTTGTTAAAATCTTTCATTTCCTAATTAAATAAACATTATTTTTAATTAAATCAAATGACAACAAAAATCAGAATTAATTTCAACATTTAATACGATTTTCAAACTCAAAATCTAATTCACAATTACATTCAACTCGCAACAATTTAATTAGATCTAAATTAAATAAAATTATTTGTCGAATATTAATGCTAATGTTTATTGTTATTCTTGATAAAAACTAAATTTTTAAATGTTGTTATTATTATTATATTCTTTGCCACAAATGATTATATTTGAGTCGAAACTTGAATTTTGCATAACTGGTCGTAAACCTGATGAGCGAAAAGTGTTGGAAATTAATACTTATATCACATATCGCGTCAAAATTAAGTACTTTATGGCCACATAAATGAAGTTGAATTTCATTAACGGTTTCACGAATTGCTTAGTCTTTTATGAGTTGAAAAATTTTATGAATGTTTTGGACATAAAGTCTGTAATAAACACAAGTTTTTTATTATAGATATTATGCAAATACTTGTAAAGGAAATGATAATCACTTTTTTCATATCTCATATTCACTCATTTCAGTGCTGTACCGAAAAATGCATAAAAATCTATTGAATTTATAAATTAAAATTTTGACAGAAGAGTGAAATTTATCGATTATTTTGGGTTTAAGTGCTCTTTAGATCTGTGATTAAAACAATATTCAAATGGCTTTCAATGCCATCCAATGTTTTCCAGTTATCTTTTGAAAACATAATTTCTGAAAAATTAAATTTTATTTAAATCACTTTTATTATTATGAAAATACATAAATAATTTTTGACTACATTTTAGACACTTTTTTTATCTTAAATTCGCAATAAGTTTCAAAAAAGTCATAGCATTCTAAACAAGAGTCAAAATTTATTCGTAAGTTTAAAAACAAAAATCTTAAAAACTTACAGTAAATTGAGTTTATTTTATGTATATTTTTATTGAGGCAGAGATTAGGGAAAACGAGATAATAAGGAAAATATTTTAAACAAAATTATGAACCAAACAGAGCATAATTCATATAATGTTATAAAACATATATAAATCCTTATTTATTTGACTTTTTGTAATAGAAGTCTATAATGTATTTGTTCTCAATCCTCACTTTAAACATAAAAATAAGTCAAAAGACAATATTATTCCTCATCAGAGAAGAGTAAACACTTCGGGTTATATACTCTACGATATATAAAGGTATAAAAAATAAAATACTTTTTTCTTTTTTATCTTAAGAAAAATTTTCTTTGATATTATTATTATTATTATATATAAAATATAATATAAAAATTCTTCTAAATATAATTCATTGATCTCGAAAAATATTAGAGTTTTTGGTAAAATATTTATATTTCTCAACGAAAAGAAGGTTTAACTGCAAAGCATTCGAAGCAAACATAGAGTATATACATAGAGTGTTTGAGTGCATTGATGGCCAATACTGATGCGAACATCAATTGCCTATTTTGCTCAAACATATGACTGCTCTGGGACTCAGATATCTCCTATTTTATATACAGCTTATATATTGATCATAAATATTTATTTCTGATATGTATATGAATACAACACAACTTACGACATGTACTCTAAGGCTTAAACTGTATTAGAGTTAGTGCGAGAAGAATGGCTTTAGTGGGGGAAGAGTTGAAAACAGATAGAAATCGAATTGAGTCTATTTATGCTAATATCACTGTTATCTCTTTTTTTGAATTTTTATATATTCTTATCTTTTATCAGAATAAATATCTAATATCTTTTGAATTTTTACTCAATATATCAAATATTATTAGTTTTAAGTTTGTATGCATTTGTGTAATACAAATCTGTTTTTCATTTAGAGCTGAGTTTTAATTAGATTTTTTGTCATTTTTAAAATTTATTTTCTATTAAATTGATAAATATATACTTTTTTAGTCATTTTAAATCTAACTTTTTTCTCATCCATTTTAACTCTATAAAAATTTTATTCACATTTTTAGAGTAAAAATATCTTTTTATTCTTATTTTTATGAAATTTTAAATATTTTTTCTCGCATTTTCTCTCATAACATATTCAAAAATATATTGATTTTTACTTTTCGAGATGAAAACTGAAGAATATCTTTGATATTGATATCTCAATATTCAAAAAGTGAAAACTTTTTTATGAGTTAATATAAAAAAAACTTTTACTAAAAACAGAGTTCAGCAGAAAATTGTGTCAATAAAGTCAGACTCGATATAGAATAAAGATTTTGTTTTTTATTGTTTTTTGAATGCCTTTTGAATGTAAAATGAAATTTAAAAATAAATATTTGAGTATTTTTCTATTCTATTGAAAATAACTTACAAACAAAATAATAAAATTAAAGAAAAATATTTTCGATTCCCAAAATTTTATGTAATAAACAAGAAATTTGATTCTAAAATAACAGATATGACAAAAGTTGCAAAAATATGTCATTTTATGAGTTGTGTAAACAGTTTTCCCACATAATTAAAGTCGAAAAACTTGCGGCACTCTGTCGGATGATAAATGACTAAAAGAGACCCAAAACGGGGTTAAAAGCAAAATATATTTATATTTACTTAAAGTCATTTCAAATAAATCTCTGCAATCATTAAAATACTAAATGGGAGTCAACAGAGAATGAAAAAAAAACTTAATTATTATTCTAAGATATAGTGAGTGATAACGACGAGAGAGGGAGGAGAGAGAAAGGAGAGAGAGAAAGAACAGGAGAGAGAAAGAGCAGGAGAGAGAGAGAGAGATAGAAAGAGAGAGAGAGAGAGAGAGAGAGAGAGAGAGAGAGAGACCTAAATATGTAAAAAATAAATCAATTTCTAAATGAAATATATTTTTAGTGTTTGTGAAAGTGTGTGAGAAAATGGTTATATAAATAAAGCAGTTATTCTGTTATTCAGTTATTCCTTATCTCTTGAATACAATTCGAGTTAAACTTTATATAAACCGACTGCCAGTGCCATGGGTTGGGATGTATTGTTAGCGCAAAGTTTTTTCTACTTTCCACTAATTCTGTTTTTACTCATTCCGTACTTTATCTGTAGTTTTTGTATTACTCTAACAGTGTTTTCTCATTTGACAGCAGAATCTGAGCGTCTGATTGACAAATCGATATATAATACAAACTTTTCTCTCAATGATATTATATATAGAGATCAGTTGTTGACATATTTTTTGTCGCTAATCCTAAATCTTATTATTGTTGGTGTTGTATGACTGGTCACCACTGATATAAATTCACTCTTTAATCCCTATTGTGTTTTACTTCTTATATAAACACAAATACAATAAATAGTATTTATTTTTACATTCTCTTCAATTGAGCTAAAAATAAGCTCAAAATATAATACAAATCAAACTTATATTGTGTCTACTATTAGAATTATAAGTAGAATAAGAATTTAGTATAACTTGTTAGTGGAATCTTGCTAAATATAATATAAGATTAGTTCAAACTTTAGTCATTGGCTCAAAATTTATTAATTGGATTATAGGTTTGAATGCATTCTATGCACTATTGTTTTGAAATTTATGTTTGAAATTACAATTTTAATTATTAAAATTTAAGTCATAAATAATATAATTTTTAGTAATTTTATAAATTATTGAAAAATAATTTAAATTAAGTTTTACTTGTAATTATTTCTTTATAATATATATACATATAACAAGTCTAAATTTAGATTTTATTTTTCAATAAATAACTTTTGTCATTATAAATATTGATATTTTAAAAATAAGGATTATATGAATAACAAAATATAGATTTAAATTCAATTAGAATTTGCAAATAATTTAATCAATACCTAAACGAGACTTTTGAAGAGTATCGTAATATCGTTATTGATTCAAATTTGAGTTATATTGATAAAAAATAGTAAAATTAATTTTAAAAATTTTCATCTTGATTATTTTTTGTAAACCCATCTGCCTCACAATCAATCATGTCTGTAAAATATGTATATATTTTATTTTTAATATAAAATTTTTAGCTTAAATTTTTTTTTTGCTGAAAGTATAGTATATAATTTTGCTATTGCACATTTTTATGTATATAAGCATAGATATATATATTTTAATTAATGCTAAATTATATTACAATGTTTAATAAATGTAATAAAATTTGTATAATTAATATTCAATAAACTTTAATTGGAAAATATTATAATTAGTAATTAAAAAACTTATATGTTAAGTTTTTTTTCAATTATAAGTTTATTATATATGAGATCTATAATATATGACCGAAATGTTGTCAAATATAAATCAATTAAAATTAAAATCAATTTATTATTTTTATTATAAAAAATCTATTAAATATTATAAAAAGTAATATTAATTATAAAAATTACAACATAAAAATAATTACTGAATTATGTTAATAAATTAACAATTTAAATTAATAATGCTAAAAGAATAAAAATAAATATCAATTTAAAATTTACTAGAGTTTATTTTAATTAAAATTTTACTTTAATAATCTTAATTTTTATTTCAATTTAAATTTACTTTTTTTAACTTGAATGTTGTGTTAATCAATCTTATTTATTTTATTAATATATAATAAAGTTTTGCAGTAATAATATTTGCAGTATAATTATTTATATTTAATTAAAAATTAATTTTATTCTAGCTAATGTTAATTTTAATAACATTTGATTACAGTTATACGTACAATTTAATATATAACGTTATATATATATTGCTGAATCAGCTCTTGTTCATCAAATATAAAAAATAAGTTTTTAATAATTCAAACGTAATTTTTTTCAAAGAAAGCGAAGAAAAAACTTTAACTTTTAGTTAGTGAAGCAAAAAGAAGAAGAAGAAAAATGAGAAATAATTTTTCATACATTCATTCCATTGCAAAAATATAAACGATGTGTCAAAAAATTAAACGAATAGAAAACCACAAAAATTACTGAAAAGCAGGAAAAACAACAGCAGAAAAAAATCATAAATATAAAATATAGACAAAAAATAAAGACATCAAAAGGAAATATTTGTTACAGTTTTCGCTTAGTTTTGATTCTATTCACACAGAAATACTATTCAACTTTTGTCTGAGTTATTGATGAATAGATTTTTATTTTTATCTCAATTATAGTTTTGTGTTTTAATTATAATGTAAATATTGTTGGTTAAAGTCAATTAAATTTGTTAAAAAGCAAAAATGACAATTTTAAAATGTCACATGTAACAAATTACAAATATTTTAAATGTGTATCTCAAATGGTCAGCCAATTCAGGATGGATCAGGAAAAGAATTTTTGAGAAAAAATGTGTCTAAAAATCTAATGGGACTAGAGTCATTTAAAAAAATGCTAAAATACCTATATAATTATAATGCAATATAACTAAATTTAAATCCAATTTAAACCGAATTTAAATTTTTTTTTTAATTTTTGATTTAAAAAATCCAAAATATTTTGGCGGTCGGCAAAACATCGAGGGAGTATCTTTTCGCGGTTCAAATGCTAGGTGGAAATTTTTAAAACCTAGGGGGGTTTACCTAATTCTCCATCTGAAACCTTGGTATAAGCATAGATTAAACGTGACGTGCTCACAATATAAGTATATAAACATAATAAAAGACAAAAATATAACCAAAAACATTATGATTTATCATTATTTTTGTTTCACATATACAGTATAGAACAATATAAATTTATATTAAATTAAAGTAATAACACAAATATATCAACAAATAATGCGAATAGTTATCAGATATTAAATTCCTTGTTACTTTTTCAAATAAGATTATAGTTTGAAAATATGTTTAAGTAGTGGAATCAAATGGTCACTAAGTTTTAATTAGATCTTTTTGCACAATCAATATATTATTATTGTTTTTCACATTTTCACGACGTTTTAGTATAACTTTTATACTTTTTATTTCTTCTAATTTCCTCGCTTTTGTTCTTCAGTTTCCGGCTTTTATTCCAAAATTTTTATTCTTTCCGTTCACTCCGATGTCTATGACTTTGTCTCCCCATTTGTTCCGTCTTTATGTGGAACTGGAAATCAAATCAAATATATTTCGCAATAAAGTCAAACATATAAAAAGAAAAAATCAATTTAATGAAAGTTTGAGATATAAGATGTTATATAATTAATTTTTTTAATTTCAATTTTTAAGTTGCAATTAAAATTAACAAATTATTTTAATAATTTAAAAATTTTCTACTAAAATTTAAAGTAGTTTCTGTTTATACCAGAAATATCAGTTGATCTAGAGAGGAACAGAAGGAAATCTGAAAAGTAAAAATTTTAAAAAACCCTTTAAGACTATCAAAGTTGTTTTAAATGCTCAAAACCCTTAGTTATTTGCAATTTAACTAAATTTAAACTGGATTTAGCACTAATTTAGAGAGCATTTACTAAATTTTAATAATAAAACTTAATAAACTTGCCGGCTGTCTTCTGTGGCTGGCAAAACATAGAAGGGAAATACTTTTACGCAGATAAAATGTTAGAGTAATAAATTCCAGTTTTAAAAGTTAAGGGAAATTTTGTTTAACTTCCCTTTTTAATTACTGGTTTATAATAAAATTTAAATAGCTTAAAAATTAATAATAACATAACATAACATAACATTGATTTAAAAACAAATAAACATTTCAAACAAATTATTCCTTTAATAATAATAATAAGTTTATGAATATTTATTAAATTACAAATCAAACATCAATTTACACAATAATTTTGTATAATTTTATTGTCTATTTGTGTTCTAATTTGCAATTTATTTTTAAATAAAGAAAATACTAAATTATAATAATAATAATTTATTGATTTAAATGAAAAAAAATTTCTATAATTATAAATATTTTTGCGTTAAAAACAAATTTCAATAACAAATTATTAATTCAATTTGATACTTAAAATTATTATGCTTGAGTATTCATATCAACTGACAGCAAAGAGATAATAAATGTTGTTTTATTGAACAGTTAACAAGTATTCTAGTTAACTTCTTGACACATAACAATAACATGTAATTACAAATATCAGAAAAATTTCTTTGCAAACACATCTGATTAGTGTCTGAATATAGTATTTAAACTTTCAAATTTTAATTAATATAATATTGATTTAATTTAATGTTTATCTTGACACAATACTACAAACCAAATATTTTAAAATTATTATATTTATATCAAATTACTATAAGTTTAAATTAAACAACTTAAACAAAAAAATTATCTTGTAAAATGTATAAAAGTTGATCTAAACATTAAACTTGTACAATTATATATTATAAATCCATTAACTGTTCTAGATCATTTTGCAGCTGATTGCATAAACATTATTTTCGTATAAGTTAATAAACATAAATATTTAATAACAAGACAATAAGATATCGATAGACAGCTCTATTGAGTTGACGACTGCGACCAATACATACCGAAAGAACAGATATCAAGAATTTATATTATAATAAATGTGAGTCTAATGGCGTTTAATATGTAGGGCTTGAGAGAAGAAATTTTTATAGTATTGGTCCCATCAATCATATACAACATCCATCTTCTGTCAAATCTATTTTTAAATAACTTTTTTGTTCTTTTGTATTCCAGACCTGTTGTCTACAGCTCTAAACTTAACTCAATTTATATCACAAGAATCGGTTGCATTTGTTTGCAATTTGAATGGTTTGTATGGTTTTCCAAACAATATCCGCCGACAAAAACCGCTGTTTTATATCTGATTTTAATTATTGGGATTAAAACTCTGAAACTGCTGATAAAATAACAGTCGAACGACTCGAATATCTCTTTTTAATTACTTCGAATAAAAACAATTTGTAATTTAAAAACTAATATATTTTGAAAAATAAACGCAAATACTAGAGAATTAATTAAAATGGAATATATTTTTAATCTATTACACAAATCCTTTTTACAAAACTTTTACAAAACAAACTATTAATCCAAAAACAGAATAATATTTTAATTTAGAATTACTCGGAATTAAGTGCAGTTTAAATAATATATTACTATTTATTGAGAGCCAAAAGATTAATCAAAATATTTGTCTATTTATGTTTGGGTACTTTTATTCAATTTAAATCTATAGTCAGTTTATATTTAGAAAAATATGTAAATTTAACGCACTAATTCTAACTAGTAAAAATATTCCAATAAAAATATTAATAATTTCTTTTAAAAATACTTCAAATATAGTGCATGTTAAATTTATAATAGTTTCAAATAAATATTTAAATTTTTGAAAAATATATAATTTAAATAAAACATCACATCAAAATAATGAATCAAGGCAATTTTTCTCGATTTCAATGTTCTTCATCATTCAATTAATAGAGCCGTAGTGTTGCGTAAAAATCTATAGAGTATTAGAAACAAATTATTTGTCGTAATTCAGGCAAATCTGTATAGTAAGCAAAAATTGTGTATAGATTGGGTTGTTTTCTATTGTATTGCATTGTATCCGAGTTTCTAATCACACAAATGGATTGGAAGTGCCCTTCACTTCACGACTAATAAATGTAAAACTCGATTCTTGTTCTGAATTCAAATTTTAATTTGTTTCTGACGTTTAATTTACAATCAATTTATTAAATGCGAAGACAGGAGACGACACGCGAGTGCAGACAAAAACAGTCGCTCCAGAAGTTAAACCTTTGCCTTTCAATTAGTGCCGATTCTTATTATATCAGCGAAAGGTTTTAGGTTTTGGTTGTCTTTTAATTAATTTCTATCCGCGAAGTGAGGTTCGGGTGCTCTGTCTGTCTCTCCTCAGTTCCTCTTATATAATGCTGACTCTAATACCAATTAAGTTGTGTCTAAATAGTGCTATTTTTACTGTGCCTTCAATATAAAGATTTATTTTCACTCCAAAGACCAAAATAAGTTTTAATGAATGGACAGAATATAAGTGGCAGTTGACTCAAAGAGGAAAGGGCAGTTTGGAAAATTTTGGAAAATTAAGTTAAATTGTTTATATTTACACTCATTGAATCAATTTACACAAAGTAATTTTTTAAATTTTTTTTATTCGAAATAGTTTTCGAGTTTTCGATTTATGAAAATTCGACTTCAATAGAAAAAGATAGGAAAATATAAATGTTTGGAAAT
>JAQFXP010000180.1:0-40089 GCA_034693685.1 Belba bartosi | reverse complement strand
CCAAAATATGAGCTTGCTAAATTAAGTATAAATATTCTAAACAATGTTCTAAAAGTGGATAGCTAAATTAAATAAAATTAAACCAAAATATGAGCTTGCTAAATTAAGTATAAATATTCTAAACAATGTTCTAAAAGTGGATAGCTAAATTAAATAAAATTAAACCAAAATATGAGCTTGCTAAATTAAGTATAAATATTCTAAACAATGTTCTAAAAGTGGATAGCTAAATTAAATAAAAATAAACCAAAATATGAGCTTGCTAAATTAAGTATAAATATTCTAAACAATGTTCTAAATGTGGATAGCTAAATTAAATAAAAATAAACCAAAATATGAGCTTGCTAAATTAAATTTAAATAGCATTATCCAAAGTGCAGGCTAAGATTATTGAATTAAATAATAAAACTAATCCAAAATATGAGCTTGTTGAATTAAATTGAAATATTTAAAACAATATTCTATACAAATGTAGATTGCTGAATTAAACAATAAAATTAATGCCAAAATAGGCACTTTATTGAATTAAACATGGATAACCAATAATAACAAATAAGTGCATGTTGAATAAAACAGCAATAAACAAAATCGAAAGATGTGTGCTTGCCGAATTAAATTACCAAGAATAAAAAAACAGCAAAAACACGTAATCTGACGGCAAATCCCCTCAGACTGAGCCCATAATAACCGGAATTATCATTGCATGACATTATCGAACAGATAAATAGCAAACAATAAAAATAGAAATCACTTCAAAATAAGTGCTATTTTACGAACAAAAAGAGATTTAAACCGAAAAACAGCCGAAAAAAGGGCCGAAAAAAACGAATTAAACGGATAATCACCTAATGTTATAATCCCAGTAAACGCACTGAGGATTAGACATATTCTCTTCCATCAGGTGCTTGAACTGGAGCTGAATTGGTTGCGCGAGTCGTATATTGAACGCGTTGTTCGTCTCACCGACCAGTGATAACGTCATCACTTTGCTGTTAATCACGCGCCGAACGGCCGGTGCGCTCGGAGTGCCGGTGCCTGACGAGGCGGCCGGCGCTGCCGACGGCGCCGACAGTGAGAGCGGCGCCGCCGACAACGACTGCGTCGGCGGCGGCTGTGGCGCCGAACTCGACGTATTCAGTGGCGTTAGGAAGTCCTGGACATTACGATAGGCCAGGAATACGACTTTGAGTACACCTGATGTGTGAGAGTTCTCGTTCAGAGCTTTGTTTTATTGGGGGTTTGAGGGTTGGGAGGATTGGGAGTTTGGGGGTTGGCATGTGTGTACGCACCGGGTTTTGAGGCCGAGCTCGTGATCGATGTCTGGAGCGGTAGTGTCAGCGACTCCTGCATTACCATCCAAGCCGTGTTCAGTACCGTCTCCTCCGACGGAAAATGCATTTCCCGAACGCCGGCCACTTTTGCGTCGACCAATCGCACCGATACCACTGGTGTTCGCACCGGACGATAGGAATTGAATTTTTGTTTTTTTAGTTACAGTTTATATTACATAAGCACTAAATATTGTATTAATAAACCATAAATAATGTCGTAATAAATTGAGACGTTTTGTATGTAGAAATAAATTTTAGATTTTTATTACAGCTTATTCCAGATATATTAAATACGCTAGCTCAGTTCGGTAAAATTTGTTCACTATAAGCGTGATTCACTATAAACAATTAAAATTTAAACTTGGTTTTACTGTAAACTTGGCAAATTGTTCACTATAAACGGGTATTCACAAAAAGCAGGTTAGCACTAAGTGAGATAGACTCTAGGTTTAATTTAATTTGCATAATGTCACTAGTGTCGTTTGATTTAATATGCAAAATTATATTATTTTATATTTTCTCATTTTAAAATGTAAATTAGATTAATTTAAAATTTCGAAATAAACTTGCTACAATACTTACAGACATTAGTATGCGCCTTATTAAAGTCATACTGTCCATTCTGGGTGGCAGCCAATAGTAAGGCCGCATTTTCTAGGCCATGGATCAGCTGCGAGGCGACTGCTCGTCGAGAATGGACGTTGAGGTCGAACCAGCCATCCCTGTTCCGCGACTCCAGTATGTTAGAGCTTACCTCAATTACGGACTATATGTTTGGTTTAGAAATGGATTTAATAATTGATTGTAAATAAAATTTTTGTAAAAATAAAATTTTAATTAAATATATTTTTTGCGCAAATTTTATTTTAAAAAATTTTGGCTATAATTTATATTTTTAGCAAGTTAACAGGATATTACACGATGATTGTTTTTTATATAAATTATCAACCTACACAATTTTTCCATTAATATATTAATAACATTTAATTGGCATTAAATTTCTCGACCTCTCAAAACGTATATAAATAACTCAACTCTTCATAAATATCTAGAAAATCAAACTCTAATTACAGTTGTTTTTCAATTTGAAAAACATTAAAAATTTATTTTTAGACAAAACCCGAAAAATTACTTCTGTTTCGAAGTTTTCAGTTCGCGAAGAGATAATCAAAGTTTTCAAAATAAATATAAATTAGAAATTAATTCGAAAATCGTATAATTGGATTAGAAAGGAGTGTAACATAAGTTAAAAATTTATTTTTGTTCATAAATTTATAGTTTAATTAGTGGTAAGAAAATTGTAATTTTAGTCTACATTCGGCTAATTATATATTTGTATTAAACAACTTTCGGTCCTAACAATAGTCTAGTCTATTATGACAATTGATATCTACCAGTGCTCTCATATATTTTACCACAACTTGTGCTCTGTTTCTCATCATATTTCGGAATATTTTAATTGATGTACAAAAATGTGAATACATTTTCGAAAAATGCAATTGAATTAAAGCCAACAAAAATGAGTCCAAACACGACATTAGAAAACAATAAATTAAAACTAATTTTATATAAATAAAAATTTTTTTGTCGTAATAAACAATTTCCGCAATTAAGACATGAAGTGAAAAGTGCAACAAATCTGTTGAGAAGAGGAAAAACGACTCAATTTTTCAGTCATACTATTATATAAATAAAGTTATGAATTACTCGAAATGTATTTTAAAGACATTAGTCAAGAGAATAGTTGATTAGAAAAACTACTTAAGACTAATTAAATCGGAGCCAAATAACACGCAAACAGTTTATCAAAAAAGAAAAACTTAAACTAAAACTAAAGACTAGTTTTTGCTATTGTTTGCCATCACTACTGTTTGGAAGACTTGAATTAAAACAATTATGTCTTTAAATAAATTACATCTGTATGTAGAGTACAGTACAGTAGTTGCAAATGTGAAACATTTGACAAAAACTAGATTTAAGTCAAAAATATCTTTATTTACGACTAAATACACATTTGATTCGCTAATCCAAAAATCGAGTACATCCTTACAGCGCAAACAGAGCCAAAATTTTTTTTAATACAGTTAATGACATAAACTTTATATCAATTTTATAATACAGTAAAAAACACAAAACTATTCTAACATTTCATAAGCAAATAATCTAAAACCTAATAAATAACGCATTAAACAACAAAACAGTTATAAAAACGTAAAACGAATTTCTCAAATAGAAAACTAGAGCTACAATCTCTACGGCCATGTATGCCATAGAGCACATCCTAACGCACAGCCTATCTCAATAGTAATTAATTTAAATTAACGCTAGATTAGGCACCGGTGCGAATGGCCGCGCTACAAATTGAATAGCGAATTTTATACCAAAACAAATTGTACATGGCCAAAAAAGGCACAAGTGTTAAATATATAATGTATACAATGTTATAGAATGTTATTTAGCCGAAAATGTTTGACACAAAACAATGTATTTTTGTCCTCTAGTGTTGTGTTTATGTTGGGCTTCCCTTCCGTTCACTTGTTTTTTTGCGAAATAATTATCATTAGATTAGATGACGACTACGTTATTCTGAATCGGATTCTAAATATATGTATAATTATAATAAACTCCGAAAATATGACGTAATTATTATAAACTGTAAAAACGGTTTTATGTGTTTTTAGTGCGAAATTAAAATAACTGTAATTTTTATTCGCGTTTTTCTAAAGAGCTTTAGATTTATATATATTTTTTTAGCGACACTTATAGTCATTATTATTATTAGTCTTTTTAGTGTTGGATCTAACGACTCGACTATAACTGCACTTTTCAGCTGTTCATAAATTTTTCAATTTATTTGACATTTTTTCGCACAAAAAAAATCTTAACTTTAAGTTAGAATAAGAGAAAAGAAATTTTTGCGAAAATTTATTTCCCTTTTACTGTCAATTATAGTGTTTTGGCAATAATTTTCGAAAAACTATTTCCAAAAAACTAAAAACAAAACTTTAAAAAATTTTAAACTTATTTATTCGGATTATAAACTCGACGAAGAATTTACAATAAAAATACGATTTATTGCATTAAAACTTAACAAAACTACAAAAAATAATAATAAAACAAATTTCCTCTCATTTAATGCCATAATATTTATTTCATTAAATTCACAAAAAAAATAATAATAAAACAAATTTTCTATCATTTAAGGCTTAAATATTTATTTCATTAAATACACACAAAAATCAAAAAACAAAAAAATAATAATTTATTTTATGTCAAAAAATCCAATTTCGAAAAATAAGTGTCAATTCAATAAAAAGCGTATAAACAGTGAGAGAGAGAGAGAGCTTGAAAGAGAGAGAGAGGAGAGAGAGAGAGAGAGAGAGAGCAGGAGAGAGTAGGGGAGAGAGAGCGCAGGGGAGAGAGAGTAGGGGAGAGAGCAGGAGAGAGAGGGAGAGAGAGTAGGGGAGAGAGCCGGAGAGGAAGGGAGGGAGAGTAGGAGAGAGAGAAAACAGGAGAGGGAGGGACGGAGAGAGAGATTGTGAGGAAGAAAGTGTTCAAAAAAGTGATAGCAATCGCAGAAAAAAATAATCAAAAAACAAGAAATTAATCGCTAGTCTCGACTCAATTCTCGAGTCTCAAGAATTTGATTGCATTGTAGACTCAACTCAATAATGAAAAATAAAATAAGAGATGAAAAGCGAAAATAGTTTTGTCTCTATATATACGAAATGTATTTGATATGAAAGACGAGCGAAAAAGAGTAGTAAAGAATTGAAGAAATTCTTTTCACATAATCTAATATCAGTGCTCTAATGGCTATTCTCTTTATATATTCGTAAAAAATTTCTGCCAGTGCTTCAACTACCAGTGCTTTTACTTAGCGAGAGATGTGCAGGGTTAAACGTAAAATTTTACATTTACAAAACATTTAAAAAAAATACTCTTGATTAATTATTATATTTTTGACAAAATATAAATAAATTTAATTTGATTTTAATTATATTAATTAAATCTAATCAAAATTCAATCATGTTCTAGTTAAAATAAAATAAAATTTGGCATACTTGACTTTTTTTTAATATAGCAGATATTGTATCAAGAAAATTTTTAGAAAATTAAATATTTTTGTAATAATATTTTTAAAATTCCTAGTTACAAATTTTTAAAAACATTTTTGATAATTTTAACCTTGCACATCCCAAGCGCTTAACCCATCTCAACTTAAATAGACGAAGAAGCATTTTGATTGTTGTGTGCATTAAATTTAATATGAGTTTCTGACCCATTAAAAGCCTACATAACTGTGCAAAATACGAAATATATATATAATATATATATTTTTTTGTTTAACACATTTCTCGATATGAATATATTCTTAGCCTTTTTTCTTGTTTGAATTTTTATGCAATTTATTATTGCCTTAAATATGAAATACGAATAATGAATATTAAATTTCATAATTTTGTTTTTGAGCCAAAAATTTATTATTCGATAATTTATGCGTAATTTTAAAATTTTTATTTTAATAATAAATTTTGTTTTCGTTTTTCTAATATACGATTTCATTAAAAATTTATTAAATTTCGAATAAATTTCTGCTTATATTCAATAATAAAGCGAAAAATTTTAAGCCTAAATAAAAACTCATCTAAAAATTTACCCAAACATAAAACAAAACAAAAAAAATATTCTAAACTTAACTAAAGCGGAAAATTGCAAAAATTTCACAAAAAAATATGTCCAAAAAAATACTAATAATAATCACGACTTATGCGTAAAAATTGTTTCACAAAGAAATCGCTAAAATTTAACATTTTATGTGCGAAAACATTTTCCAATACGTGATCGAACATAAAAAGACTATTTTTAAAACAAAAACCAAAATTTCTTCCAAAACCTATCTCTGAGCCAACACATGGACAACACATTTGGAAAATAAAGTTTAAGAAATGAATTGTTGGGAAAAAAATATTAAATTTCAGCCCAAATGTGCGCTCCGGTAGAGTTAAGCAGCTCTTAGAGATAGGACGCGCTATTCGGCACTAATGATACGCCAAAAGTATCGCTCATTTCCTCAACTCTAGCCTCGAGTAAACCGAAAAATATTTGTTACAAAAAATCAATCAAAATATCCATTCATTCAATGCATAAATTATAGAACAAATAACTAATAATCAAAAATACATTCAAAATCAAATACATTTACATAAACACAAAAATAATTATATATATGAATAACAAACAAAAAATATGTAAAAAACACCAGAAGTTTAGTATAGCATAAAAATATATAATTATAATAATTTTAACAAACAGTAAAAAAAATCGGATTTTGTGATAATATTTTCGGATCTCATTCATGCAAATCAACGGCAGTATAAAATGTAGCCAAACATCTGAAGCCATAATATGTAGAAAAATATTAAAACAAGAATTAGAGCCAAAAATAATGTATAAAATTGCGAAAAAATATTGAAATTAATTCTAATTATAAGCTTAGAGTTGAAGAAAATCCGCTGAGAATTGAGACAAAACCGATTGCATCGGAATCTACAGTTTGAGTCAAAACGTATAGAAATGTATTACAAAAGAGAATTACAAATAAAATATTCAATATTTAAGCTTAAAGTTTGCAATGGATTGCGAAACCTAATACACGAATATCGATCGAAACGTTACTTAAGGCTTAAAATGCAATTCTGATGAGAATAATATCCACAAAAATATTTAGTCCAAACCCTATCTGACGGTAGAGTAGAGCAGAAAAACTAAGAAAAAAGAGCCTAAAACTGAAAATTTGTTTCCAATACTAATATCACAACTAATACGCAGAGAATATGTATATAAAAACATAACTATATTTAGCAATTGAGTCAATACAGACATAGCGTACAATATATCGATGTATGCGTTCGTATGTAATGTTATGTAATGTTTGAGCTCTTCCAGCACCAGAAGAATGGTCTGGAGGCGAAAAACAGGAGCAAATTATAGCCCCAGCAAAACCGCACTATCCCTACCATTCCTTACCGCTCTATCAGTACTACAACAAACAAATAGTCGGAAAAACTTTTCCTAACTCTTAGTCTCAAAAGAAAACAATATATTCCGGGGCTTAGGACTGCCGGTGCTCTTCGTATATACACCGCAAACTCAATTAGACTGTTAGTGCACATAACGGTGCCGATAGAGCACTAGCAGAGAGCACCAGGAGTTCACTGCTTTCTGGCCAACAATTTAATTATGAAAACAAGAGAAGAGGAATGGCAGACAAGGAATGGCTGTATTAAACCAAAGCCAAAAAAGAATAACATAGACTATAAACTAGTCTATCGTTTGAAAATGTAGACGTGCAAGCTTGTCAAGCTAGATAAATGATCAAGTAGATCAATTTTAATAAATTATTTTATTTTTACAAGCTAAATTATCTACATTTAAATTATGCTGGCAAGCTTATTTTAGCTGTTTATTAAATTTAACAAGATTTAAATAAAATTAATCAAAACTTAAATTTAACATGTTAATAACAAAATCTGATCTAGCTATTTTAGTTACTAATCAATAATCAGAATAAAACAATTAAACTAGATTAAATTAAATTTTTGTTTAAATTAACTAAATACAATTATAGCTAGAACATTAATTTAAAACGTAACATGATATCTTATCAAAATTATTTTAAAATTTTAAAATCATCTTGCACATCCATAATATCTAATAAAAATAACTAAAAGTTATATACGTTTTCGTACAAAGAGAAGAGTTCAGGCGCACCAGCACATCGACCAGAGCACAGGCAGCTTCTGGAATGAGTTCATGTGCTCTGGAATTTGTTATGTCTTTATATATAATGTGTTTTGTTCTGAAAATATTCACTCGTTTTCGGAGAAAATTTCATTCATGTATTCATGCATTCAATTAATTTAATGAACTGTTTATCACAAATAATAATAAAAAATATTTCTCCAAAACTCTTCGTCTACTTTATAATGGGTTTGATATCTATCTCTCAAAACACTGTATAACTCAATCATATCATTCCTCCCATCATAACACCGATAGTCGAGACAATAGATAAGGAATTTTTAGCCCATCTTTAAGCGTAATTAAAAATTAATTAATTAATTGCTTTTTCGGCTCTTTTTTCACATAATTTCAATTTAATTACAACTCTATATAGCACTCAATGTGTAGACTAATGGCCGAAAAACTTTTTTAACTCTTATTTAAACTAAATTTTTTTTTCTAATAATTGCCGAAAATTTTCAAATTTTTTTTTATTAAACTATAAAAAATAAAAAAAAAATCTTTTTTAAATTTAAAAAAATATCAAAAAAGAAAAGAAAAAATGTTTTTCTAAGTTAAAGATTGAGTCAAAACACTCATAGGAATTGCAAAAATAACAAAAACAGAAGAAATTTATACAAATTTTCTTTTCTTATCGATTTGCATGAGAATAGTCGAGGAATGGTTGCGTTGTTTTCTCGAAAAAATGCACTGGCTGAAGCTAACTGTGCTCTTAAGCTTTTGTTATGTGTGTGTATGTATGTGTGTGTGTATTGGCTTTGATATAAAAATATATTTCCTATTGAACGCTAGAAAACGATATAAAGGATTGCTTTGAATAATGTTTTCAGTACTTAAGAAAATATGTGCTGAAGACTAGTGCCTAAGTCATAGCCAAAGCCTATTGAATGAGATTTTTCTCTTTTTTTTCTTCCCGTTTCCATACAATCAATGCTTTTATAATATTTAATATAATATAATATAATATATAATGTATTTGAATAACACAATAAAGTTCTTAGAGTTTCGGTTCTAATGAAAAATAAAATACAATTTCTTAATGTTTGGATATATTTATCAAAATGTATATACATTTCATTATATGGAATAAAATGTTTGAATTTTTCGCGTTTAATGAATAAAAATGTTGAAAATCGTTGAGAAAATTATAGAAAACTTTTTTTTTATTCTTATTTTTCTGAAGAATATTAAGAATATTCTTAAGTTTAGCGAAAAATCTAATTAATTTTGAAGCGCTTTAACAACACAAGAGAATTGTTGAGAAAAAGATTGAAAAATTAAAAATTTCATTTCAAATAAATGGTGAAAAATGAGGCCAAAAACCGAGTGAATAGAATTGGAGAGAAAAAAATTCAATAATAGATAAATCACTTTTCGGTTTTCACTCATCTTTTTTGAGTATCATTTTTATCAATTTCTTCTGTTGTTTCTTCTCTACTGTTATTAAAAGTTTTGAAATCAATTTAGAAGAAATTTTTTGATAAATTGTTGCCAAAAAAAATTTGAAATAATCTGAAAATTTATGACATTTTTAAACAATCAAAAGCTTTTAAGAGACTCTCAATCAATAGCAATGAAAAATTGTTAAACAATTCATTTGTATAGAAAAAACAGACATTTCTCGACTAAATAAAATTAATTATAGTTGAGAGAAAATAAACCTGCAAAAATATATAATATTGAAAAAAAAACTACAAAAATATAAACTATAATTAAGACAAAAATATATACTAAAAATATTTAAGCAAAAAAAACTAAAAATTTAAACAAATTATCATTTTTAGCCAAAAAATAAATTACAAATAAAACAAAACAAAAAAATTGATAATTATTTAAAACCCAATAATTTAAAAATAAATTTTAAAAAATTGTTTCAAAAAAATTTTAAAAATTGCGCAAAAAATATACAAAATTAGAGATAAAATCAAAAAACAAATTTGATGTCTAACCTGAATCAGATCTTTGACGAGTTGATGGCGTTTCTCTTCACTAATATCGCCAACACTGGCCCCCATTTTCTGGACCAGGGTCTGGAGCACATGTATCGTCTGTATAATATCACCACCGTACAATTTTGTCGATCGAGTCTTCTGAGCTAGCTCACTTGCCACCGACATTACCGAATCGCCGCTTTCAACCTGTTATTTATTATTTAAAATTTTATTTATTAATAATTTTTTATATATTAATAATTTTTTTCAATTTTTTGTTTTCATAATATTTTTGAAAATTTATTCGTTAATCGATTTAATAAATTATAATTTTTAAAGATATAAAATGAGTTTTTATTGATTATTATTTTTATTTTTGATTTTATAAATTTGTATAAATTTTTTGATTTTTTAATTTATTTTATAAATTATATATTTTTTGTATTTTATATTAAAATTTTAATTTTATTTTCTTATCAATCGATTTAAGGATTTAAATTTTTTTAGAGATATTAATATAAAATATCTCTTCAGAAGTCATAACATATTTAAATGATAATCAATAAAAATATAGAAAAAAATAAGTTTTTATAAAAATAAGAATAGATTTATAGTTATTGTCGTATTTATCAAACATTAAAAACTGTCAGAAAATCCTATTTGATCTGCAATTTCTCACAATTGATATTCAAATTTAAAAGTTTTAAAAAAAGTTTCGAAAATTTTTCTCAACTTTTTTATAAATGAAATAAATGATTGATTGAAATGTTTGAAATAAAATATTATATTTTGCAAAAGATATGTAATTTTTGCCGAAATTTAATTGATTTTTCGGCAATTCGGAAGTGAAGTAAGGGTTGGGTTAATAAAAAAATATTTTTAAATAAAAATATTTTTATATTTTTATCTGAAAACAGATGAATAGATTGATTGCGATATTCGATATCCGCTCTAATCGTATAAATGATTAGAAAATTGAAAAATAAATACAATTTTATGTCTATCGAGAGTCGCGGCTCTTCCCTATCATTCAATTGATTATTTAGTATTGGATTTCGAGAAAAACTTTAAGTCAAAAGTGAAAAATGTTTGGAATTTAGCGAAAAAATTACGGATCGCTTAAACTAAGCGATAGATTGAGAATTAAAACTAAAATATCTTTATATAAAACATAGCATTAGTCGGAAAAAAACGTTTTTTTTATAAATCCTTTTATAAATACAATATTTCAAAAGATTAAGACCTAATCCCAACACAAAATATCAACTGAAAGCCCAGAATAAAAAGTTTAATAATATTTACTTAAAACAAAAATTTCGGCTCAATCTGTCATTTAGTCGAAATGTATAGAAAATAAAAGTTTGAAAAAAATGCTCACTTTTCGAGCAATAAATCTAAAAATAATTGTCGGGAAAAAACCAATTGATTTATTACATAAATAAAAAAAAATTTGAAAATTTCTAATTCAATACAAGAAAAAAAACCTAAAAAACATTACAAACAAAAAAATTTGCCTAAAAATCAATGAACGATCGGTTCTAAAGTCATGTCATTTGAGAGAAAAAAAAACTTTGAAATTATATACCACTTAAACCCATCCATCTTTGCGAGAGATCTTAACAGGAAAAAATTCCCAAAAGGGGGTCCGGGAGGGGAATGGCATTTGAGAAAAAATTTTAGAAATAGCGAAGTATTAAGTCTTCAAAACAAAAGCTGCAAAAAATCACTTAAACACTGATTGGTATTAAACGTAAAATAAGTTTTTTAAGACATTAGTAGAAAAAAAATCCTATTATTTCACTAACACTCGAAACAAATGCCTTAACTCTCACTTTATTTAATAAGAATAAACATAAGATATAACACAAAAAACAAAATTCTTTTGATATTCCTCTTCAAGAATCCAGACATTGATAGAGAAGAAGAAAATTTTTTTTGTCTCTCATTTCAAACAAAATCTAAACAAATATTTACTAAAACAAACAAAACATCAAAAAAGACTAAAAGTTATGCGAAAAGTCAGTGCAAAATGTTATGTCAATAGAGAGAAAAAAATAATTGTTTTCCAGAATAAAAAAGTAAAATATTCTGTTAAACAGTACAGTCTATCCCGGATATAGTAAATACACTAGCTCATTTCTATAAAATTCGTTTACTATACGCGGAATTTACTATAAACAAACAAAATTTTATTTATATATTTAAACTTGGTTCAAAACAAATAGTTCACTATATGGGGGTATTTACAATAAGCGAGTTAGCACTAAGCGGAATAGACTGTATATTCGAAAACAAAAAATTTTTTAAACAATATTTTATTTAAATAATAGTTTTGCGAAAAAAAAGCACTTACTCTCGAACGGAGATTATGAACCCAGAAGGAGGTGCAGTCGGATAGGTCTGGCTGTGCGACCCATGTGGCCATTGACGCACTGCCAGCACATTCCCATTTGGCCGAACCTGTCGTAAGAATATGTGTTTTAAAGCGTTTTTTTGTTTTGTTTTGTTGTAAATTAGGTATTATTTTCTATAAATGTCAAAATCGCAAATATTTAGCAAACATTACATCAATTTTTGTTTTTTGATTTGTTTTGTATTTTTTTTCTCAATAATAATAATAACATAACTAAAGCACTCGACTATTGAAGGATTTGAAACTGGAATTTATTTAGGTATGCATGCTTATTTTTTTATGTGCATGCTTATTTTATTTTTGTAAACATAAATATTTGGCAAATATTAGATTAATTTTTTTAAATAAAAAAATCTAACTTGTACGTCGTAAAACGATTTGAAAAGTTTGTACATGTTTGTTTATTTTTTTTTGCTTGGCAATAAATGTCTAATTTTTTATTTTTATTTTTAAATATTTTATTTTTGTTTTGTTAAAAGTTATGCGAAATTCCCGATTAGTCGTTGGCTTAAAAATATTTTTCAGATATAAATATGTTTTTCTATTTTAGTCGACGGCTAACGACGTAATAAATATTTTTCAGTGAAAAGTGTCATAAAAATTGTCTAAATATCAAAATAAATCTTAAAAATTCAATAAAATTAGTGAATAAAACTGATTATAATTACTGATATAACCCAAAAACAGTGTCAAAACTAATTAAAATTGACAAAAACACTCGAAAACAATATTTATGTACAAAAACTTAAAAAATTAACTAGCTAACAATTAAAAAACCAATAATCATATGCTTTACCACTAATTATCACATAAAACAATCCAATAAATTAAATTTTAAAAATGTACTATTTAAATATGCAATTACATAAAACAATGTTAACTAGATAAAAAAAATAATTAAACAAACTAAAAATATAATTTTAAAAAAATATAAATATAATTAAACAAGCTAAAAATATAATGGAACAAGCTAAATATATAATTAACCAAGTTAAAAATATAATTAGGTAAATTAAAAATATAATTAAACAAGCTAAAAAATTAGCACAAACCATGTGTTGGTGGTGGACAGGGTTCAATGGAAAAGTCACCCGTGCGGGTGGGCGGCCATCGAATATCCCGGAACGTAATGGGCGGACAGAAGGGCGACTCCGAGTCCAAGCTCTGTATCGAACCGATAGAGCCCATAGTCTCGGACTCAGCGATATTTCGATTACTTGAACCCAAAACCACTGTATTATCACTTAATTCGGGTATAATTGATGACGACTTCGGGGTTGTTGTCGACGCAGGGCTCGAATATGAAGACAAACCACTCTTACGCGTCGACTGACTAACTGGGCTGACAGTAGTCGTAGTACTAGTGCTACTAATTGGCAACTTTTGACTACTATTTGATGTAATCCTAATGCCATTAATCGTCGCATTAATTGCGGTATTGTTTGTAAGTATGGGAGAGACAGGCGTAGGCCACGTCACCGGTGCCGGTGCTCCTGGGTCCCGGCTATTCTCTCCTGGGATCAAATTATCCGCTAGCGTCGTACTGGTGCTCGAGCTCCGGTATAATTGGGTTAGCGGTACGATGATTGGCGGACGGCTTTGCACAGCGTTATCGACTTGTTGTGGTGACTGGTCTCTGGCCGGGGAGGCCGGTGTGCTTGATGTGGGCAGTAATGAGTCTCTGTTTACTGGCGTACTGCTCATTAGCGACGGTTTTGTATCGTTATTATTGTAATGCCTGTGGTTAGGGTACTGGCCGTTCGGATACTGGCCATTCAGTTGGGGCCGCATTGTGCTCATCGAACCCGTCTTTGACTCTGTGTTTGCGTTTTATTTGATTATATAATTATTTTAATTAGTTTTTTGTAATTTTGTTTATTTAGATTAAGTTTTTAAAATATATTTTGTGATATTTTATTATTGTTTTGTTTTTAGAGATTTTTGTATTTTTTAGGTTTTATATGAATTTGTTTTTTAGTATTTTTGTGTAGTTTTTGTGTTTTTTGTTTTGTTTTTTAGCTATAAGTTGAGGTACAGTTGAGATAGTTTTTTGAAAGTTTTAAAATAATTTTTAGTTTTTATTAAACTATAGATAATTTTAAGGTTGAGTTATAGTCGAGAGAGTATTTTAAAATGTTTTTTCACTCTTCAAGCTATTATAGATAGTTTGAAATTTATATTTTGGATAATTTTTATCAAATTAATTAGTTTTTCTTAATTTGAAATAAATTCACACTTTTTTCAGTTTTAAAGTTTAGTTTTATTTCTATTCATAAATTGCCGGAAATTGCAACAAAAAAATCTTAATTTATTTGATTAAAATTATTGATAATTTAATTCATATTTTAATCTAAAAAATAAATAAAAGTTTTTCTTAAACTTCGGAATAAATTACTTATGAAATAAATATCTCAATTAAAAGCTAAAAAATTGCGCAAAAATACTAAATAATCTAAAAAATAAAATTTAATTTAACTTTTATAACAAAAAATATTAATAAATCTCTTAATTAAAACAAATTAAAACAAAATTCTCGACTAAAGGAAAAAAAGGATTAAAATTAGAGATAAATAAATATTAAAAAATAACATAAAAAGTATATAAAGTATATAAAAAATCGAAACCAAATGCAAACTAATAGCCGATACTCAAGAGCTCGCAATTAATCAAATTATTGTGTATTTCGGTTCATAAGTCGGAATAAGTCATAAAAAGTTAAGTCAAAAAAATTTTTGGCTCAATATTTGTGCACAAAATTCAGCGCTACTTATGAGAGACGAGAAAAAAAATCGGGAAAAGCGAACGAAAATTCTTCGCTTATTAACGACTACGACATTCCTCCTGAGCTGTGATATTAGAGGCAAATGATTATTAAATCGATTTATTTGCAAACTCTGTGAGTAATCGGCGAATCGATGCTAACGGTTGTGCACAAGTAGTGCGAGTATTAAGATGTGCAAGCTGCTAATTGGTGTACAAGCTAATTAGATTTTAATTTTAATATTGTTAATAGTTTAAAAATAAATATATGCTTAATTATTTATTTTAAATGTGCCCAGCCACTTTTTTTTAGCTAACTAGATTTGATTTTGATTTAAAACATATTTATTCATGTTTGAATTAAATTTAATTATATTTGAACTATTTATGAATAAATTATTTAATTAATTATTCTATTAAAAATTGAGTTCAATTTATAGAAATTTAAATTTCAAACTTTAAACTAGATTACTTTAGGCATAGATAAAAAGAAATTAACTTGATATAAATAAATTCAAACTAAATATCTTATTTAAAACAAATCTAATTAATCTCAAAAACTAAATAAGATAAAAGTCTAAATATATTTGCAAATTAAAATAATATCTAAAACAAAATAGCTACATAAAAAATATTTCTAAAATAAAATAATATCCAAGCAAAAATAGCAACATAAAATTATCAACATAATTTACCTAAAAAAATTCCCAATCAAGCTTGCACATCTCAAAATTAAGAAATCAAGAGTATGAGGAATCGTAAGAGTTTTAGCACGAAAAGAGTGGTCAGAAAATAGTGTTGTAATAACACAGTTAAGGAAAAATGTGTACTAAAACTGCAGAGTTTTGTGTTGTATATAAAGTTTGGTGTTTCGAGTTTGAGAACTAAATTAATAATATCGACCAAAAAAATAGTTAAACTTTTTTTTCTCTTTACTATCGATAAGAATCGACGAGCAATAAGAGGTGAGAGGAATGGGAGAGGAAGTGGTGGTTAGAAAAGCGGCTGAAAGTGTAAATGTAGTTAATTCGGAGTTCAAGCCATCCAAACAATGCGAACACAATAGCCGACACACAATGTATACAATACTGTTGAACAGTATTCCGAAAACGTATAGCAAAGGCGAGAAAAATTGTAAATCAATTACCGATTCATACAATACAAACACATTTCGGAATCGCATTCATAAAACTTAATTATAATTAATTAACTTCTTATTACATATTATCCGTTAAAAGTTAAACACAAAAAAAGTTTTCTATTCTTTTATGAGATAATTAGAAAATTTTTTGATTTTATTTGAGAAAAAAAAAGAAAAATATTTCTCAAAATTAATTTCTTAACGCAATATAAAAACTTATAATAAATTTCAAAATTGTTTTTACGCTTTCGTATAATTCATTGATTGAATAAATGCATAAATTTTGGGAAAATTTTTGAAGAGGGAGAGGGAGAGAGAGAGAGAGAAAGAGAGAGAGAGAGAGAAAGAGAGGGAGGGAGAGAGAGAGAGAGAGAATAGTAGAAAATTTTTAATTTATTATCTTTTCGTTTTGAGACCAACATTAGAGATAAGAGAAGAAAAAAAAACTAAAAATCAAAATCTCTTCTCATTTCCTAAACTGTAGAGAAAAATGAGTGAAAAATAAATTACAATAGAATTGAAAAATTTTTTCTTTTATAATAATAAAAAATTGTTTTAAATAATTATTTTTATAAATTTCACAATTTTTATGCCACAAAAACGTAAATTATTTTTAAGTGAATTAAAAGACAAAATAATAAAATATTTTTTATTAAAATTTATTATAAGTTTAATATATTTTTCGCAAAAAAAATAAATATAAAACTTGAAATAAGAATAAAAATTTCCGTCAAATCTGATCATAAATTCTTGATTTGATTTAAATACTATAGAACTTAAAAATAAATTCTATAAACGAATGGATAAATAATTTATAGTTTAATAAATTATTTATCATTTTTCTAGTCATTCGAAATTTATATCAAATATAGTGATAGATATCTCTCATATATTAAACATAATTAATGCAATTGTTTTGAGAAAAATATTCTATAAATTAATTAATTAAATAAATTTTGATTAATACCAAAAAACATACTTAAAAATACAGTTCAAAGATTGAAATGATGTCAAAAACTAATCAATTTCTGAAAAAGGTTTAACATTTTTTACGGAAAACATATATTAAATTACGGATCAGTAAAACAAATGATATTTTGAATGATTATTATTACATAAACTACTTATCAATCATTTTAATGACACAAATACTACTACAGAATAAATAGGAGAAAAAATGCGGATTTTAATCCATAGTATAATGTAATGTAATATTAATTACATTCAACAAAACAAAACAAAAAATAGTAGAAAAATGATAAAAATCACTACAAATACAACAAAAAAATCAATTTTTCCAAAAAACAATTGGATTGAAAACCGGAACAAAATAATTAAAAATTCAAAAAAAGCAGCAACGTCAAAAACAGCGGACAAATTTATCTAATAACCAGGCAACATTAAAAATTTAACATGCAACATTTAAGCAACAACATAAAACAAAAAACTGAAAAGGTTTAAAATAACCTAAAATAATGACGCTATACAAAAATGCAACATTGTCAAAAAAATTGTAACTAATAACCAGGCAACATTAGAAATTTAGCATGCAACATTTAAACAACAAAAAATATCAAACTAAAAAAGCATAAAAAATAACCTAAAGTAATGACGCTCTAAAGAATGCAACATTGCCAAACAAAAATGTAACTAGGTTAAAATAGATTAAGATTGAAAGAGAAAGACTAACATTATTCAGAAAAAAAGAAGAAAAAAAAGTTAAAAAATTTCGTGAATTTCTGAATGTAATAGAAGTGCAAAAAATAAAAGAAAAAATTTATTGGAATTTAGAACCAGAAGAATAGGAACCGTAAAGAAGAAGAAGAAGTGATTGAATAAATGGAATGAGAGATGAGAATCGAGTCGAGAGAGTAAGAGTGAAAATGAGAATTATGTCGAGTATTGAGTGAAATAACAGTCAGAAAATCGGGTTTGAAATAAGAGTATAGATGAATGGAATGAGAAGTTAGAAGTATTTCGGATAAAATTCGACTAAAATTAAATTAGAGGCAAATGACTGATTGGGCTCTTCAGTCAGGAATGTAGGCATCGTTCGGGCTGTTTGGGAATTGAGGTTTCGGATCGACATTACCGATAATAACGAGTAAAATCGGGTATAAAATGTGTGAAGAGTAGGAAAGATAGAGACTTAAAGTTCGCAAACTTTACGCCAAATGTCGTGCAATTCATGAATAGATTAGTGAAAGAGAGAGAGAAAAAAGTGATTCGTATTTATAGTACTATAGCCTAAGTGTGAGAATAGTTAAAAAACACAAAATTCGTGTCTTAGTACTAATCTAAAGCAAATCTCCAGGGTGTTAATTAAATTTGAATAATTAAACATGTTTGAAAAAAAACTACCTGGCACACATTGATAATGAGCTTCCAGATATTTGAGAGTACCAGGACAGGGGTCATCGAATAGCGAGCTCGAGGCGGATAAAATGCAGCTTTTCTTGAAACCACAGCTATATTAGAGAGAGGATTAAAAAGCAAAAGATTTTTTAGGTTAGAATTTTGTCCCTTTTTTTAAGTTTTGAAAAATAGGTTAAATAATTGTTTTGTTTTTTTTTTCTGGTGAATAGGTTTCGGAAATTGTTTTTGGAGTTTAGAGTTGAAAAACAGCAGCGAATGATGTGTTGATAGTTTGGGTGGTTTTTAACTTTTTTTTATGATTGTATTTATAATTAGTATTTAATTAATTAATTTTTTTTATTAAGTTTTTATTTTTATTTTTATTAATTGATATTTAAACACATTTTTGCAATTAATATATATTTAATTTTTAATGCAATTTATTGCGCAAATAATGTCTGAAAATTATAAATAATATTTTCAAACAAACATTAAATCATAAAAATTTTCAATAAATTAAAACTAAAACTATATTTACAACAAAAAAAAAAGTTTTCAACGCTTTATAAACACAATTAAGAAAACTATAATTAATAATAATTTATTCCTAATATAGAAAAGCATTTATATCATAAAAATTAAATCCAAAATCAAAAGCATCGCTAAAGTTATGAACAGAAAAAAAATTGAAATTTATATAAAATGAAAAATTGCTTTTATATAGGCATTCAAGTGAAAGGTTTTTAGAAAAATATATAAAACGCTATTATATTAAGCACTGAATTCAATGATTAATTAACGCTCAGAAATGTAGTCAAAAATTATTATCATTTGTATTCGCATTCGTAATAAATAGTTTCTATAGATTCAATAGATTAGAGTATTTTAATCGAATAATGGATTTGATATTTGAAAAATCGTAAAACTTTTTCCTAATTTAAAACAAACACGTTAAATTGTAATCAATTTGAAAATTAACTAGCAGGCTTATTAATTTCGAATCATGTTTAATTCACAATGATCAAACAAAATTCGAACATGAAATAAATAATCATTTAATTTGTGAATAGAATTTTGAGCTTGATTATTGATTATAAAATACCAGAACATAAACTATACTATAATTTGTACAGGGTGGTCATAATTAGATTAAACATTAATAAATCATTTTTAAAAAATTTTAATAAATAAATTTTAAATTTAAAAACAAATATATTTAAATTTAATTAGATTATTTTTTAAATTAAAATATTATTAAAATGTTCTAATTACATTTTAACTAATTTAAATCAATTTTTTTAAATTTTAATATTCTATCAAAAAAATATTAAATTTATATTAAAGGTTATCAATTCAAACAACATTTACCATGTCCAAAAATAAACATGATCACCCAGTAACAAATTGAATATAAGAAATCTATATAATAGTTAGCCTTTAATTAGCAGTTTGTCGACTGTTATCTACTATTGTATATGTTTGGGGATTATTGACAATAATAGGAAACAACGAGTGGAAGAGCGGAGAGAATTATTATTAGGGATTAGGCGAATATTTTTGCCCCGAATTGAGATTTATATTTCATAGCTCTTACGCATCAGTAATGCTCTGTTGATAATAATCGTTAGGTTTTGAGGCGCAAAGCGTACATTCATTATACGATTATAGCATACCTTATATTAATAGAAGTGCAGCGAAAATATTATATTAAATATCATATATATATGATTATACATATATATAAGTATAAGAAGTATTTATGCCGTAAGTGTTGCTCAGGTAACACAGCCCGTCTGTAGATATTGAATATAAAAGGGTGATGTGCAAGGTAAAATTTTTTTAAACATTTTAAATCAAATTTTTCTTAAATAAAAAAATTTAAAACTAATTTTTGCCAAGTTGTATTTAATTATATCATGTTTAAATTTATTTTAATACAATATGATAAATTTGCTTTAATAATTTTTCTAGCCTAAATTAATTTTAAAATATGTTTCTCTTTTTAATTTGTCAGCTTGCACATTTCAAAAAAACTTATGCAATATATGGCAAAACTCTATAATAAGATTAATAGCATTTAAGTCCTTAAAAGCCTCGAATAGAAAACTAATCGTTTAATAAATAATATCTATTTTGATATTAGTTTTTCAAATATATATACATTTCTACTCGCGATGTGAGTTCAAACATATGATGAGAATATTTGAAAAATTATTTCTAATATCGAATAAAAGCCTAATTTAATGCTTGAATTAATATATTTATTCCAAATATACCGTTAATTCCGATTAAAGTTTTAGACAAATAGCAAGAAAAGAGTTCAACAAAATTATGTAAATTTTATTTTGAATTTTTTATTTGAATTAAAATTAGAAATATTTTTCTCACAAATAATTTATTCGGAAAACAAATTTTGAATTTTTAATCAAACATTTTATCCGATACTGAATACACACCCAATGCTCGAGTTTTACCCTTTTATTGGTTATGATTCGTATTTTATATTCAATTTGATTTTTAATCATTTGGTTTATTCAAATGTAATTCAATTTTAAAACTACTGATTAAGTGATTAATTTGAATAAAATTTTATTTAATTCAAACAAATCTAAGATTAAATGAAAAAATATATATAATTTTTGTCGAAAATCAGAGCAAATATACTGAGCTATCAATTTCAGACAAATGGCATAAAATTGAATATAAATACCAGAAAAACGATATTTTATTTTTTGTAAATTAAGTTAAATGTAGTTTAAATTGATATAAATATTATAATTATATATTCAATAAAAAAAATAAACCAAAAAATAGCAAAACATTTAATACTTATGAACTAAGCAGTGATTTATATGTCATTGAATTAAAATAAAAATATTTTTATGATTTATATTCACTATTAAGGAGTAAATTGAAAATAATTTATTGTTATTTAGGAATTGATTTTAATTTTTCCGTTATTTTTGTGCAAAAATTCATAAATAGGTCAGAAATAACACAATTATTTATAAGTTTGAAAAATACTTATAAATAAAAAACACAACAAAAAAACTTTTTTAACTTAAAAAAAATGATTTGTTGGACAATAGAAATGGCAATAAATTACTGAATATATTAGGTGTGAAAAGTGATGTATAAACTGCAAAAATGCACTATAACTACATTTATAACAAAAAAAAAGAAATTTCTAATTCCTATTCATTAGACACAATAATCGGCACAAAAACTATATATAATAATAATATTAATAATATTCCGAAAAATCAATTCTTATTTAATAAATCAAATAATGTGTTAACAAAAATAATTAATGAATTGAATAAAAAAATTTATTTCTCAAAACTAATGCTAATTAATAATCATTAGGAGAACCAAACGTCAGAATCCTTTTACGCAATTCTTTTAATACATAAAACATTTTTCGAAACATATTTTTCGGAATTATATTTCGAAATAAATAAAATTTGAAAAAAAAATCTTTTGCCGAAAGACTAATCAGTTTTACGAATCAACTGATTAGCTGTTATTCGAGACTTAATTTATTATACAATGTATTGAAAAAAATAGTTAATATTAAATAAAAAATCGGATTTTAAACAGTTATTAAATTGCTATCAATTTTCATAATTTTGAGTCTAATTAAAGCAAACGACTGAAGGATAGAAATCAAATCAAATGAAAAGTCTTTTTCTTAATTGACATCTAAAGGGAAAGAAATAATTTTTTCTATATTTTGAAAAACTATTAATAATTTTATAATGAATTATATCCTAAGGATAGCTAAATCACAAGATTTGAATCTTTCGATTCATTTCGAAATTCTTTTAATTATTATTTAGTCTTTATTTTTCAATTTAATAACTTTTCGATTTGATTCATGAGATTTAATGTTTTAAACATTTGTTTTATTTTTTTGTTTTGTTTTTTTTTTGTTTTTTATACTTTTTGGTTAAATATTTTTTTCTAATCGAAAGTTTTTAAATAGAAATCTGTTTTAAAAATAAAATTTTCTTTACGTTAAGCGAATTTTTACGTATTTTTACTATACATTGGATTTTGTGTTAAATTAAATTTATTGATCGAAAAGTCAATATTTGACCGAAAAGTAGCAAAAATTATAGATAAGTCGAAAATCGAAATCAAATTTTAATTAAAGTTTAAATCAATAGAATATTTGTTGTAAATATCGAAAAAAGCGTTTTTTCGATTAAACTAATTGTCAGTAAATGTAATAAAAATTTTGTTTTTAATTAATAAAAATTGATTATATATTAAGTTTTAAAATCTAATTAAAATTTTTGAATAATAAAACAAAAAATAAATCAAAAGTAAAATAAATTCAAAGATTGATTGAAAGGACATAAAAAATATTCATTAAAATTAAACAAAAGTTATTAAAAACTAATTCAAGGCTTTAGTCAAAACTCAAATAAAAATAACAAAAAATTATTTAAAACAAAATTTATTTTCAAAAATAATAAAAATTTCAACAAAAATAAAATTTAAATAAAAATATTTAACTTTCAGTACATTTAAGGCATAGTTAAGAGAAAAAAATGTAAAATAAAATTCAAAACAAAATTATTTTAAGTATTTATATATGAAGTGAAATAACTCATTAATTTGGAGATAAAATGAGTTAACTCTTAAAGTCGACTATAATCTAACATTGCTATCAAAGTAAGAAAAATATTTATGCATGCAACAAAAATTTATTTTTCTTATTTATATACCGTTTGCAATAAATTATATTCAATTCAAAAAACTTTTAATTAAATGTAATAAAAAATTAAAGTTTTTGCAAAAATCAAAAGTATCCGAACATTCCATTCGTTTTACTGATTGATTGGATCTGTGCTGTAATGACAGCTCAAGACAGCAAAAGACAAAAAATATTTTTTTAAATTCCTATTTTAAAAACATAATTAATTCGCAATAATAATCAGTCAAAACATGAATAAACATTCGTTTTATTAAAACAAATAAAACTTTAAAAGACTTTTTTTAAACTCATAAAACTATAAATACTTATCAAACAAATGGCAATAAAATCAAACAAAAAAAAATTAATACAAAATATAAAACACAAACAAAAATAAATTCAAACAAAACTCAAACAAAAATCACACAAAAACTTCCAATCATTCAAACAATCAAATCATACAAATCAGACAAAAAGCATAAAAATTGTTAATAAAAGGAAAGAAAAGTTAATAAAAGAAACACTTTTTGGTCGATACAATCAAATCGAAAAAATAAAAAAATATCACAAAAACACAGAATATTCTGAACACCAGAATCGCGAACAAACCTAATATATTGAACGTATGATTAAATGAGACTTTAGGCACACATTTGTACTGCAATTCTAGATATTTATGCGTTCCCGGACAGGGATCGTCTGTAAATAATGCACTACTGACTGGAATATCACAAACGCTTCTTAATTTACATCTGTTGGGAAAAATGGTTAGAAATTATAGTTAAAAATCAACATGCTACACACATTATAAATTTTATTATTATCATATATTATGTGAAATTTAATTAAAATTTTATGTTTAACGACATTCGAAACCCAATGCAAATCAATACAAATTTATATATTTATGTATATTTTTATTAGTTTTTTATCTTGTTCCTTTCATTTCAAGCATAATTTTTTTTTATGTTTTACAGATATCTTAAGTAGAAATGTATTAAAAATTTGTTTTTATAGCAAATATAATGTATTTTGTAATTAAAATATCTTTTTTAAAGTATTTATTTAATTATACAAAACCATTGAAAATATAAATTTTTTAAATTAAAAAGTCTTTTGAAATATTAATTTAAATATTATATTAAAAAATTTATTTAATGCAAATTTTGTTTATAAATCTCATTAAAAAAAATTCGATAAATACTACTATTTTTGTCGCTTTTATTCAAATTCAAAACTTATATACAATATATTGCGAATAATAAGTGAATTTGAATAACAAATTCAAAAATTTCTTTTACGTAACAAAAGAGAAAATGAATAAAAACTTTGTGCAAAATATTAATGAATAACAAAAAAAAATTAAATTAAAGCCAAAATAAATTTTCTAAAAAAATGCGAAACTTGTGCTGAACTCTAATAAAAAATAACTTCATTTGAATATTCAAGTAATAAAACGATAAAATGTATACATATTTCACATATAAAAATAATTAAGCATGTTAATAAAAGAAGAAAAAGCACCAAACTGCATTTATAAATACATATTTGGAATCTAATCTATATTGCACATTTGAAAAATATTTTTATAAAAATATTTCGCAAATAAAAAAAACCTTAACTTTTAATACAGTTTTAAAAACTCATTAATACGACAATTAAGAGACGAAAAAAAGTAATTTAAATAAAAACTAATTTCAAACTCTACTTATGTCTTACGCCATAAAAAATACTATCAATTAAATTACGGACCGATTATGTAGTGAAATGTGTTTTTAAAGTTAAAAATGTTATTATTTTATTGCAGTTTAATATCTCAGTTCGTAATTAACGCCCAACTTGTGCTAAAAATGTATATAAAAAGTATTTTTTGTTTTTTAATATTTTTGGTTAATTTGAAAATTAAACAAAACTTTTGCTAAAATACTGTAATTATTCGTTGAAAAGGAGTCAGATTTTGGCGATAAGTTCGCACTCGACTGCTCGCACAAGTAGCTGCACGGGGATGTGCCATGGCGAGTTATTTTCCTAAATCTGATTTGAAAGCGCTATTATGTATTAAATAGAAATTTATATAAAATTTTAGATATTTTTTATCCAAATCTCTCTTTTATTCCCAAACAATAGATAAACAGAAAAATAGTTTCAAAGAATAGGACAAAAAAGTCGACTCTATTTGGAAAAAAATATTTTTCTGAATACAATTCGACTCCACTTTCTCACCCATAGAGACAAAAATCTTATGTTATGTCAAACGGAATATATTTTGAAATAAATAGTAAAAAACAGAAATTTTTTTTGTCACTACAAGCGAACAAAAAAGACGTTAAGATTGTTATCTAGCAAGCGAAAAAGAGGAAATCTATTTTTCTAACTATAAAAACAGTAGTAATACTAAAAAAATTTATTCTTATTATATGCAAAAAACGACTTTTATTGCACTTTTCCCTAAAAAATAGTTATTTTTTTACTTAAAAAACTTTTGTCACCAAAAAATCACATAATTATGTGAAAAAAATTTCGGATTTAATGTCTCATTTAGAGCCCACTCTTATTATGACATTAAATATGTCGTAAAATATATCTTTAATATCAAATATAATAACAAATATATAAAAAGTTTTATTTTATATTCAGTGCAATAATCGCGACATTTATGTATAAAAAGGTATTTATGTATTGAATAAAATGCTATTTATGTATAAAAATCTGCTAACCTGTGGAACCAATGTTTTATGACCGACCCCACCCGAGCCCCAAACATACCTACCAGTGCTCTCTCAGCTATACTTCCCATCAATTGCTCAAAACATAGACTATTCACTCGACTAATAGAAAAATATTTAAATTCATTGCTTGAGAACAAAAATTTTCTTAACATTTGTTTCGGATTTATGTTTCAAAACAATTTGTTTTTGATGTCTAAGAAATATTATCCATATCTGTGCCGGCACAGGTAGGCGACGGCACCGGAATAGCCGGAAAAAAATACATTATTATACGAATACAATATATCAAATGTTAAAACAAATTGTTTTAAATTTTTTTTCCATTCCTATCAATCAGTAATTATTAAAACTTTAAACAAAATATTTTCGGATCTTATTGTGTCCTAACATATAGTGAATGCGAAAAAAATTGTTTTAAAATTTAAAAAAATAATTGAATCCACAGTTTGTGTTCCCTATCATTGGATAACAAAGTAATCAGTTATTCAATTATATAGTGATTACAGTCGAAGGCATGGATTAGATGTGTATCGGATGTTAAGAATTTATCAATTTTTTTCAGTTACTAATAATTTTCATATGTTTTGATTGATTGTTATACTTATGTATTCATATGTATTGGCAAAAAATTTTAACATTTTTTTTCTTATACTATGTCTTCAATTACGGAATAATTTGTTTGAAAATTAACTTATATTTAGATTTCGAAAATAATTACTAATAAATAGTTTTAATAATAATTTTTTTTGAGGTATTGTTTGAAACTTACGCTGAGATGAGATGAAAGGAAACGTATTTTTTGTATTAGTTTTCAATTATTTTAAAACAAATTTTTTTGAAAAATTATTTTTTGATAAGCGATCGCATGTGTAGTGAAAATATAAAATAAAAAATTTTCTGTATTTTTGATTTTGCATTAGATTTCGAGACAAAAACCTGATATAAATTATATGATATAAAGCCGTATATAATAGGCGACAAAAAATCTCAAAAAACTTATTTATTATATAATTTATAACAAATTTTTTCCGATTTAATAAAAACTCATTTTTCATTAGAGAGTAAAAAAATCAAAATTATTATAATTATTGATTGCATTAAAAAATTAAATAAAAATAAAAAATTGTTTTCAAAAGCCATATCTCAGGTATATCTCGAAAATAAAAAGTTTTGCAAAAAATTGACTAAACTTTTAGGCAAACCCTGAAGGGCTCGGGAATAACATTTTGATAGTAAAACATAAATTTTTAATTTCGAAGACATTTCTTATATAATAAATAAGTTAAGCATAAAATGTATATTAAGTTTAAAATTTTGAAGATTTTTCAGTCGAGAAAAAAATTTACGAAAAAAAGTCTTTAAATTAATGTTTCGTAAACTTCGAAAACTGATTTGTTTTCGCAAACACCAGTCCCTCTCAGCACAGGGAGAGGAACAGTAGGAGAGATGGAGAGAGCAACAAAAAAGTGGTATCCGTTCAGTGATCTATCATTCAGTCGAGTATTTCATTAGATTTCTCGAGAGATGTGTTGTTCGGATCAGTGGAAGAGAAGAAAAAAAGTTTTCGAAAAAATTTTTCATATCATATGAATTGCACATCAAATGCATTGAATGGCTATTTATAACCCACTCTCAAGACTGTCGCGACTGTAGTGTTAAAAAATAAATACATAAATAAAATAGATTTTTCACTAAAAAATCAAAAGTTTTTTCCTAAATAACAAAAAAACTTTTCAAAAAAGTGTCAAATTTTGTTCACATTTTTTGCATACGTTTTCATAACTCGGATGAAAAGTTCAAATATCTGCAGAAATAATATTTTTTTAAATTTGTTTTCTTCTGACATGAAATTCAATATTTTATTTTTTCTGATACACTATCTGTTTGATTGATATTTATATACAATTTCTTCATAAAAATATGCTTGGTATAACCAAGCTCGGATAAAACCAACCGGGGTAATGATTAAATTTTACAAATTTAATTTAACAATGTTAAAACTCAAATTTAATTAATCTAGATAGATTTAAATTAAGTTAAATTTTAATATAATCATAAATTACGTCTTTTTAATCTAGAAATCATTTTTAGCTAGCGAAATCTGAATAAATGATTATTTTGAAATTTTTTAACTTGCTAGTTTGTTTTATATTTTTTGGTTATCCCTCTCAAAAAAATTTTGTTTTTATTTTTTTTAGTGATTTTAATAATAAATTTAAGTATTTTTTGTAAAACACATTAATAACTCCTTTGAAAAACACTACTAATTATTTTTGCAGTACTTTTCAGTTCAAAAAATCTATTGAATTATTAGTTTTTAATGTTTGAACTGAACTATAAATTTCGGAATTTTTTCTGATTTTTCTGTTCGACTAAATATTTTTGCTATAATTTTATCGAAAAATAAATTCCAAAACTTTTTTGTCTTTAATTATAAGACATTTAACAAAAATATTTTTCCATAAAAATACATTAAAATCCCCCAAAAAAGTTGATAATTATTATAATCCTTATTATCGGTAAATATAATCTTTAATAAAAACTAAATATTATTTTAAGAAAAAACATAAAAATTTTTATTTAATCATAATTTACAAAAAAAATCAAATAATAAATAAAAATCAAATAAAAAACACTTTCAATGAAAAGATGAGAAAAAAGTTTTAATTTTCTAAAATTCAAACAAAAGAAATAAAACAAAAAAATTTATGCTATCTATAGCTCAAATCTAAAAAACTAATAATCGAAACAAAAGTTATGAAAAAAAGAGAAAAATTCCTAAAATAAAAAAAATGAAATAAAATTCACTTCAAGTTCACAAATGACATGACATGACATATAAGAGTAGATAACTTTGAAGAGAAATATCTCATAAATAATATAATACTCTTCACAACAGACTAACGAATAGAAAAATGATTAATGGATTGGATTTATGTCATACATGTGTAGAGATATAGAGAAAAAAAACGTAAAAAACATAAAGAATTCTAACCATTGAAGAGATGTGTTGTTAATAATTAAAAGAAAGAGTGAGTCGAGAGAGTAAGCGAACGGTCAATAAGCACACGATTTCTAACAATTTTTTATATTTAAAAAATTATTTCGAACTTTAATTAACATTAAAAAACATTATATTTTTGGCAAACAATATGAGAAAAGCCGTCAAATTATGAACAATATCTGCTATTATACTAAAAATAATAATAACAAAAAAATTAGCATGTGCAAAATGAGCTTGGCGAGATAATCATCGCTATATTAATTAATTATACAGTTTAAGTGATTTACTGCTTATATCTGACTATAAAAAAGGAATTCAATTAATCTATGCATTCATTCAATTGTCTTTTCACACATAATATACTCATTTTTAAAACAAATTTTTTCTATTTAACTCATTTAGCATGCCAAATACCAAATAACATGCAATTGTTAGCCTTCACTAATAAAAAGAGAAGATTGAGAATCTAATTAAACAAATGTATATAAGATTCCAATTTTCAAGGGTGTGTTAAACCCAGACTAAAATCTTTTTTGAATAAAAAAACATTTCTTTTGACTAAAAAATTTTCATTCATTTATTTAACGAAATTTTTTTTATGTATTAAAAAAATTTGTTTTACAAACAAAGAGTCGAAAAACAAGACTATTAACCGACAAAAGGAGACGAAAGAGAAGTAATTTCCAAATTAATGCTGTAATTGATTACTACATTAAAAATATTGTGCATTTAATCAAACGCTAAAAAGGCATACAATGTCTCGACTGTAATGACACTTAAGGACAAACCAAAAGATTAATTATAGTCTATATGACGGGCCCGAGAGAGAGCACGAGAGCATAAGAGCACTAATGACCTCAAAAATTACTTTCCGATCATATTCTATGCGAACGGAAAAAAAATAATTATTTTAAAACCAAATACTTTTCAGACATAAAAAAAATTGAAACATAAATAAAAATATCGAAAATTCCTATTAACCGAAAAAAAATAATTTCAAAATAAAAAACTTTTATATTATGTTACGTAAAAAGTAACTAATTTTTCAAATTAAAATCCAAACCCAAATAAAATTTATGTTTAATTTAATTTATTATATATACTATATATACTGTATATATATTTTTAAGTACATATATAGTTAATACTAATTAACTGAACTATAGCTGTAGAGGCGTCTCATCCCTGACTATCGCTTATAAAGAAAAAAATATATAATAATTCAATAAATTATCGAAAATTTGTGAAAATATCGATAAAATCTAATCTCAAGTAAAAAACAACTTATTATTAATTGCATTCAAGTCTATAGTTTCTAATAAGAATGCAATTCAATGACCACTAATCAGACATTAATACATGATTTTCATTAACAAAATTCAAGGATTTTTAGGATTGAATAGAAAATTTTTAGCACAAAAACCAAACAATAAATTAAAAATATTTTTATTAAACTTTTCGAGAAGAAACAAAATTCTAATCAAACGTTAATATTAATACCACTAATCAACTAGCTTCTAATTAAGCTTTAATAATGTGTAATGCTCAAATTAAGCAATAATTTTCTCATTAAATGTGACGTAATTTATTGTTTCAAAAAGATCTTAATCTAAAAGTTTTTTTTTATTTTGCATTTAAATTATATATTCAATGAAACAATTTGTTAAAAATAAATTTGATTTTAATTCAAATTGATTGAACGCAACCACAATGTAATACACACAACAGGTGTGGTAAGACAAATAACCTTGCTTAATTAAAATTGTTAAGTTTAAATGAGCGTAACATTGAAAACAAATTTAAATACAAACAAAATAAATAAATAAAAACAAAAACATAAATAAAAAACAATTGAAAACAAGAAAATCCAAACAAAATAACTGAACTGAAAAAATCACTGAACGGATAAAAATCTACAAAAAAGTAAATTTTTGCAAAACATTTCAAATTAAAAAAAAATTCAAATAATTTCTAATTTGAAATCAAATGTTGAAAAAAGCTGCTGTTTTTCGAAGGCATAAAAAAAATACAATTTATTCAACAACAAAAAAAAATTACCATGTTAATTAAAAAAAAATAATAAATAAAATTAGAAACAAATCAACATACCTATTGGCAATGACATAGTAAGACCGTTGCGATGTACAATCAACGCTCCAGTCTAAATTACCATGCTCGTTGCAGATCGATATACTAAACCTGCCGTAATTGGCCCTGATTAAATGTATCAAGGTGCCATCCTCGCAATTGATCTTCAATTGACTGCCCTCGCAGGCATATGCCGTTCTGTACCTTGGCGAATCTGTTATGGAAACAACAAATTAGATTGATTATTTTTTTTCTAAAATTAAATTTAAATATCAAATTGTTATTGATTTGCATTAATGTATTGCTATTTTTAATTAGATTTTTAGTATAATTTTGTCTTGTTTGTTTGAATAGTAAGATGTTTTACAACTTGACGGTCAGCACCGGAACAACCTGACAGGTGGGTTCGGGAGGAGAAGGCACTGGAGGTATAGTCGTGACAGACATTGATTTGGTATTAAATGCTTTGTACGTAAATTATATGCATTTTTCTGATGTATTTATAGTTTGAAACTATTTTTTTTCACTAAATTTTTATTATTCATATAACTAATGGATATTTAAAAGTCGATAAACATGTGTATTGTTCGCCACTTATAGGGGGTTTCCTATTTATGTAGAGTCCGATGTGTTTGTGTGCTATTGAACGCTGAGAGGTATTCACGATTCGATTGAATGTTTGATTTTTAATGAGTTTTTTCACTAATTTTTTTTATACAATCGATAGAATATTATTAAATTATTTTATGTTTTGCCTTAACTTGTGTTTGAAATTTGGTTTTTATGTTATTTTTTTCGATTAAATGATAGATTAATTAGTTTTGAATTTTTTTACGTAAATTATATTTGTTTTTATCTAATGTTTGTCTTTCGATAAGAATTTTTTTATCGACAAATCAATAAAATATTTTAATTTAATTATTAGTTTTTGAATTAAAAACTAATTTATATTTTTTTAGATTTTTGAAAATCTATTTCCGCAATAAAACCAAAAATTTCAAACTTTATGAAAATTAGCTAAAAATTTATGCAAAAAAAACAAAAATCAAATTCAAAAAAATAAATCAAATCTAAAAAACTAAAACAAATTAAAAGTAAAAAAAGTAATAAAAAATAAATTCCAAAAACATTAACCAAAAAAATGATATTTAATTCAATAATTAAGAAGAGTTTAGCAAAAAGTTTCCGTTTATTACAAAAAAAATAAATAAAAAAAATAAAATAAAAAGTATTTTATATACATATCTATACTCTGTATATAAAATGCGTTAGCGATAGCACCGGCAGTGATAGCACTGGTAGTCTCGGCAAAGAAAATGAGTGAATTGCGAATTGCATTTACAATTAACCCATAAAATTAATAACGTATTCAAGTCATACACTGCCGGAGCCGATGGAGAAGAGCAGCCGACGAACCCCTCTTCGACGAACTACCGGAGCTCTCGAGCACTAGTGCTGTGGATTCTTAATCGTATTGTTAGACTAAGAGACGGTAAGAGAGTAATGGTTTGGGAAGTGAACTAAGCGTTTAAATTAAGGCTGGAGTGAGAGCACTGCTAGATTGGTATGAATGTGTGCTGGGCACTCCAATAAACTGCCTGTGCATTCGGTTCTGTGCAGACTATTAGTGAATTAATAATAATTGGGTTTAAATTTGTAATTGTTTCTTGAATTTCAAATATAATTTATATTAAATTTTTTTGTTTTGTTTTGTTATGCCATTCAGTAGCTGTTATGCAACTCTCTCTCTCTCTCTCTCTCTCTCTCTCTCTCTCTCTCTCTCTCTCTCTCTCTCTTTTTAATTTTTTAAAGAAATTGTTTTATTATTTTTAAAACAAAGGATTAAATAAAATAAATGTCATTAACACTAATGTCAAGAATAATTCGTTAATTTAAAAAACTATAAAAATCTTTTTTTTATGAATATAATAACTCTTTTATACAATTTGTAGAAAATTATATAATTAATGAATAAAAAAACAAAATAAAACTTAAAATATTTTATACATAAATAATAAATTCAAGAATAAAAAGAAATTTTTTTCAATAAAAACTATTTGAGTGTATATACAGAATGAGAGAAACGGCAGAAATTGTCGCCAATTTTTGCGAAAATTATTTGTTATTTGCGTTTTCAGTGGTATTTCAAAATTTTCGGTGGCACTGGTATGCCGAGCACTGGTATGTCTAAACGACAGCCACATATCAATCTTGTAATGGCATCGCGTGATTGTCCTCTAAGTCACGCTAAGGCTATAAAAACTATGAATTCTTTCTCTTCACTGCATTTTCTCAACTTATGATTTGCATAACATTTATGCATTCGCTCCGACTCTGAGCGACAGTATATCATATCTTGAAAACTGGTATTATTTTTCAGATTTATGGACAGTAGCGCAAAACAAGCGCTGATTTGTCCAATAAACTTTAATTTTTAATTAGTTTTTTATTTATGTTGATCAATATATCCTCTAGGTATAATAAAATATTTTCAATAATAAATTTTTATTATTGAATATTATATTTCAAATTTGTCATATTAAAATTCCCCAAATAATAAAATGCAAATTAATTCAATTGAGCTGAAAAATATTTACCTAAAATCTAGCTTAAATTGTTTATTATAAATAATATTTCAAAACAACATAAAATTTGACATTAACAATTTAACATAAAAAAATTCAAAATTTATTTTAAACACATACAGGTACATTTAACAAAAAATATCAAATGTACGTGCACAATTACAACGACAAAATTATAAATATAATAATCTAAAACCGGACTTAGCAAACATATATTTAAAAACAAACAAAAAAATAAGCTTGTTGAAAACTCGAAAGTGTGAGTCACAGCGATCAGTAACAGTGATATCTGTAATACTGACTGTCTGTCCAGAGGACGGATAAGAGAGAATTATTTATTATGAAAATCACACATAATATCCAACAACACATCTAATCTGATGCACACAAACACATACATTGAGAGACATTTTTCTTCTTAACTATATATTTAAATCATTTTTTTTTCTCTCGACTTTATAATTAAGAGTATTTTTTTCTGCTTTTGATTTACATTATTAGAACTTTAGAGACAAAAACATTTGAAAATATTATTATTTTTTTCTTTTCTCGATATACATAAAAACGCAAATAAGAAAAATGTCGTTTTTCTCTGTACTATGTCGTCGACTCTATGTCTAAATTATAAGTTTTATCATTGGATGTAATGATAAGTTACTCATCTTTTCGGATAAATGTTTTGTGATATGTATTAAATTACACAAAAATACTTATACTTATTAATAATAATAAGTAATAATCATGTTAAAAACCTGAAAAATATATACGTCTTAAAAATATAAGACATATATAATAAGCATAAATATGTAATATATGAAAAAACATATCAAAAAAACAAATTATAACTATTATTATTATACATATTTATCTAGTCTTTAAAAAATGTGTTGACAGCTATAAGGCTAACAAAACAACATTAAAAAACATAAATGTTTATTAAAATCCGAAAATTTTTATAATTAGCATGTTAAAAAAATATAACAACAAAAATATAAAGAACATAGTCTGACATTTGCGGGTCTGTGCACTCGGGCACAGGGATTAGGAGCACAACATAATTATTCCGATTCGCAAACACATATATAGTCTTTTCATACGAAACATATAAATAAATATTATATAATGTGTAATAAAAACAGCATTTATTTGAAGCACATATTACACTAATATATATAAGTATTATATATAGAGTATTATATGAGTTATATATTATTTTATATATATATATATTCTAAGAGATAGAGCTAAGAGGGAGAGGAAGAGTGGATAAGAAGATACAAGTCATTTGTCTTTTGTTTCCTATGCCTCAAGACTTTTAATCTAAAAATTTGATATAATTTTATTTCTCTAATATCAAACATCAGTTCTGTCTGTTTGGGCGCTAATCGTGTTATGGCATCAGATGTGAGAAAAAAATACCCAAAAAAATACTGAATAATAGATTGGAATTTGTTTTAAATGATAAGAACTAATACCAGAATCGAGTGAATAGAGTGGATATCACTTGAGGAGAAAGGAGTGAATAATATATAAAAAATAGATTTGTTTTTCGATTAAATTCATTTCCAATCTGTCTGTCCGTCCGCGACATTTGTTACATACAATTGAAATATCAGTAAAACATTCGCAAAATTGCTATAAATTTTTTTTAATCAAATATATGTTTAGTTTTTTTTGTGTATTTTCAAGTTTGCCAAATTTGTTCGTGGGTGACTCTATCTTTGGGTTTGAAAAACTAGCAAGCTAAAACTTTGAGTAATTAAATACTCAAGAATTTAAACAAGTTAATAAATTAAAGATAAAAATTTCTTTTTCACATTTCAACAATATGTCAAAATTTTAATTAAAATTTACTTTAATTTATTTTATTTTATTTTTTATTTTGTTAAATATAAATATTTTTTAATTAAATCAAAATTTAATTATAAGTTAAAATTTATAACTAATTTATTGATTTGTATTTTGTTTTTAAGTATTTTTTATTGTATTTTAAAATTAAATTTTGGGTTTAATTACTATTCAAATAATTAGTATTTTATTTATTAATACTTTTTATTATATTTTAAAATTAAATTATAATTTTAATTACTATTCGAATAATTATATTTTGTTTTGCAATCCAAACATAAATCTAAAAAAAATTGTTAATCAAAGCATAAATACAGTGAAGAAAACAATTATCGAAACCAATTAATTCAAAGTTAGAACTAATATATATGTTATATAACATTAAAAACAAATGTAATATCAATCGATTGGCTGCAAACTGGACAACAAATGGCGAAATACTATTCATCTGTTTAAGTCATGTGTATAATAGATGATCCAAATCGACGACTACTCTCACAATAGTAGAGTAGGTCTTGTAGTTTGTGGTCTCTTCTAATAGAAATGTTTGTCTATTTTTATTCAATAACTTATTGTCCGAATAATTCGAGTCTCTGTTGTTGAAGAAGACAATGATCTTCTCGATTGGCTTTGCCGTACGTAAAGGCCCTTTCAGTTAGCTATCGGTTCATTAGGAACTTGTTGTAAGAATAGGACAAATAATAAATTTTCTTTTATTGTCTCTTCTGGGCTATTAATGATGTGCAAGAACAATTATGTTCAAGATGGATTTAGGTTAGATGTCGGGCTAATTTTAGCGAAATTGTTTCCGTATATTTGCTTGTTTAAATTAATTTGTTTGTTTTAAAACAGATTGCTATAATTATTTTTGTAAATAAATGTTTTATTTGTTTCAAGTTTGTTTTTTTTTTAAATGTTAATTTTATTTATTTTATTTAATTAACTGTAATTTAAAATTAGTCGTAATTTATTATCAAAGTTTGTAATAATATAAAGTAATAAATAACGTAATTATTTTATATAGATTATTTAAACTAATTATTTAATTGTATTTATTATTTTAAATTAAAGTAAAAAATATTTTAAAATTTTTAATACCCTTGCATATTCCATTTGGAAAAATAAAATATTTTGTACAGTATCTAGTTGATTGAACCGATTGTTCGCAACATTATCCTAATGATAATTATTGTGTTTTTCTACACTTTACTAACCATTAATATATAGTTCAAGTTTGAGCCCCTAAAACACACATGTTCTCTTTTTTGTAATCTTGTCTAAATATAAATCTAATAATTAAATCGTAATTTAATTGTTTAATATGTTGAACAAATTATACATGATAATTAATTTTGGTTTTTGTTTTGTTTGCCTTTTTTTGAAAATTAATATTTTTTCATATATTATGCGATAATTATTATTAATAATAGAAATGTTTTATTGAATTGTTTTGTCGAAAATCTAGAGCAGAGTTAACCGCAATGTTATCGAAACCCACACCTAATCCATGAATTGTTTTGTTTTGTTTAGATTTTTATTGTTTTTTATTATTTGATTTTATTTGAAAAACTAATTCAAATCAAATTAAGCCACAATTGAATTGAATGAATAGAAACGTAAAAACTTTTTGACTTAGATTACAGACAATTATAGCCTAATATAAATCGATTATAGATTAGTTCAAAAAAATAACTTTTATTTTATGCTATAATTAGTGCGAAAAACATCTAAACATAAAACATAAAAAACTTATTTTTAAATCAATATTTCAAATAATAAAAAAGTTTTTTTCCCAAAATATAAACCGACTTATTGTCGACAACTATAATGATATAAAAAGAAAATATGAAAAAGATTTTTGAAATTTTCGAAATTTATTTCAATCATTAAAAGCAAATATTTTTTGCGCAAAAATTCAATTTAAACGACAGATTGAAAACGGAATGCAATTTAACATTAATTAGTGTCTCGTCGATGGCTACGGAGAATCTAATGAACTATTCATTTAATTAATGGATCAGTTGTTCGGATAGTATATAAAAAACTATATATTTTTACGTCTGAAGTGTTTATCAATGATTAAGTGACAAAAAACATTTTTTGGGCAAAAATATTGATTTATATTTGCGTTGAAAACATAAAAATGTCTTTTTTTACGCAACGAATAAAGTGCTACAGATTTTGCTGTCATTATTAGGGCTTGTTTTGAGTGCAAGTGTCTGATGGCTCTCATCATTAATTTATTAGTCATTCGTAATTTCCAATCCCATAATAATGGTGGCTATTATGCAAGCTTTGATAACTTTATTTCTATTTATATTAACTATGTCTATTTTTTCTGGTTTCACCCCAGAAATTTTAATTCTATTTGCAAAATTTTCGGTTTTATTAAATTTCATCTTGGACAATTATAGTTTTTATTTTATTTTTGAAATATTTTAAAATTATATTTGAGTAATATATTGAGTTATATATTGAAATTTTCAAATGGCTATCCCTTTGACTCAAACCCATTAATTATTTTTAAATTTGAGAAATGTAATTTATTTTCTAGCTAGATAAAATTTATTAAGACAAAAGTGTATACAGATTTGAATTTATTTAAAAGTTTAAAAATTTTAAAAATAGAAATTTTTATGATTAGAATATTTGGGTCGACACCATAAATAGCGAATAGAATCGAAAGTCAAAAGATTATATTTGTCTAAAAGATTAACAGTCAGTCAAACATATAAACAGCAAAAATAAACTATAAATTATTTTTGATATTTTTAGTGTCAAATACTAATCAGACGTTTTCCATGTTTTCTGCACTTGTGTTAACATTTTTTGCCTTAAGAGTGAAAATGTTTAATAAATTTTAAGTATTTTTAGTATTAGTACTAAATTATATACAAACATAAAACAAATTCTATACTCTATGTCCGGCCTATCAACGGACTGACTGTATGGAAACACATGCGAAGACATACGATATCAACGACACATAAATAGTAAAAATATAATTTGCTTTCAATACAACAGCAAAAAAAAACAATAAATTCATTAATCATTTGAATTTTCATACATAACACAAATATCGGATATATTTGAGTCGAGAAGTTCTGCATAAGAATAGCTAAAAAATCTAAAAATAAAAACAGATATTAAACACAAAAAACGATTTGAATTGATTAATGGATTTCTGTGTTTTTCTGTTTGGGGTTTTGGGAGTTGTTTTAAAACAAATTCTTTTTTTGTTTCGAGTTTTTTGGTCTCTATCGCCAAGAATTAGGACTTTTTTCTCAGTTTAAGAGTTGTATAATCGATAACAGCATTCTCATAGATAATAGTTTTGGTTTTGGGAAATGACCAAGGGCGAAAATGCATTGTCAGGATGCCCTATAAATTTAAACTAATTTAATTTGCATTTTTAATAAGCTAGAGCAAATAAACGTACTTCAATAAAAATTTTGACAGTTAATAGTTTATTAAAACACTAAACGTAATTTATGGCTAAATTAAAGTTTAGTTTAGCTTAAATTCAATTGAATTTTGTCAGATTAAGATTTTATCAAGCAAAATTTACAACAATTTGACTATTATTTTATTGTACTGTAAATTTTTTTAAACAGAATTTGCTTGTTAAGCCCTTTGATTTGGCCTAGCTTGGTGATTTCTAGTTTTAGTTTAAGAGAAAAAGTTGTCGAAAATATAAACTCAACGCAAAAAAACAAACAAAATAATTGATAACATCCATAGATATTGAGCGAAAAACACAATTGTTTCCACAGTTTTAGTTGTAATCAATTTATAGCCTCTTATGCGTTGTTACGCACTGTAAGAAAAATAGCGATTCGATTCATATATATTATAACAGAAAAAATTATTTTTAGTGTACGTAGGCTTCAAAACAGACGCTTAAAAAATCCATTAAATATATAAATAACTGCAAAAAAACAAAAACATTATATTTCATAGGTATCACAAAAATTGTTTTTCAATTGTTTCAGAAGTTATGTATGAAATGAAAAATTATGTGAAAATCAATCGGAAAAATAGTGTTGAAAATCTGTTATATATATATTGTTTTTGCCCTAAAATTAATTGTTTTTCATTGCAGACATCATTTGTTTTAGTTTTGTTTCAAAAGAAAAAAATCTATTTTTACGGCTTATGTCAGTCAGCGGTCGACAGTCTATAGAATATTAAACTAAAAATAAATGTTTTATTAATGAATTTTATTCTCATAAATACTATTAGATTAGACACAAAACACAACATAAGACATAACAACAACAGAAAAAATTGTATAAATTAGTAATAACTGAAAATATTTATAAATTCGGATTTGATTTATATTTTGTTTGTTATGTCGAGAGAGAGAGAGAGAGAGAGAGAGAGAGAGCAGGAGAG
>JAQFXP010000179.1:0-40244 GCA_034693685.1 Belba bartosi | reverse complement strand
ATAAACGAATTGAATATTATATTGAAGACTGAATTGAGAAATAAAAGCAAATAATATGATTTAAAAAGCACTTGATAGTTTCTTCTATTTTTTAAATTTTGGTATATTTTTAACATAAAATTTATCAAATTTTATTTATTTAACAAATTAAAAAATAATAAATATGCAGCCGTCGCCAAATCTAACTTTATAAGTTATTTACAATTTACTCAAATGTGCTTGCTCATATTTGAATTAAAATTTTTTTGCAACTATGGAATTTTTGAAAGAACTTACCATAATAGTAATTTTTAAAAGTTTTTATTTAAACTTTAGTAACACAACAAAATTTGCTCAGAAAAATCTACATGAGTTATCAAAATTTTAAAATATACATTTTGTTATTATTAAAATTTAATTAAATACGTGTATTTTTGTTTTTAAAAATTATGACCCGAAACGATTTTAATCAGTACTAAAACCTAAAAAATGTAATTTTGTTACGCTTACTAGTTGAACATCTCTGGCTATTTTTAAACAAAAAAATTATTATAATTTTAATTTTTTAAAATTAATGTTATTTATAATTTTGAAAATTTGAATATTTATTACCAGGAATATATTAAAAATAAAAATAATATTTCCTATTAAAAATATTTACCCTAAATATAGCAGACAATTTACAACAGAAATAAATTATGAAATATCACATAACAGAAATTGTACATTGTACAAATAAATATAAACATAAATCAGCTTAACTTCACTAGTTTTAAGTTTAAAAAACAATTAGCTCTCTATCGGTATCAGATTACTCTATCTCTGCCCAACGTCTCTCAAATGCATTGGCACAACAAAACTGGTTATTCAATGATCAGACCCGTTTGAAAAAGGAAACGGTTAGTTTCTGAAACTGTCCAAGATATTACTGTTTGTAATCAATTAAATGTGTGAACCAAAAAAATTAGAATTACTTTATTGTATAATATGATAAAATGTGTTCACACAACAATTCAACATTTAACTCAAATTTTTATCAATTGCAATAAATTAATGTGAGAAACATTTAAGATAGAAAAAATAGATAAAGTCATTTAAAATTTTGTTTTTATTTTTAAAATGTTTCTGGTAAGTATTTCTTAGATTTTTTATATTATAACTAGCATTAATATTTAAATGTTAAAATAATAAAAATATTTTTAAATAAAAACAACCAAGGATGTTCAACTGATACTAGTTACAAATATTGCATTTATAGATTTGTAGTACTAATTAAAATTGCTCCATGTTAAAATTTCAAAAAATTAAATTACACGTATCTAATTATTTTTAACAATAAACAATTTGTATATTTAAAATTTTTCATAACCATAATAAATTTTGCTGTTCAAATTTTAGTGTCATAAAAGAACAAGTTAAAGTTTTTAAAATTCCTAAATATAGTTTGTGCTTTCCATTAATCCATAGTTGCAAAAAAAATTCAGTTCAATTTGATCAAGCGTCTTTGAATAAATTGCGTTTAGGCTCCGGAGTTAATTTTGGCGAAGACTGTATATTAAACCATGATTGATACAAAAATAAAATATTTATAGAAACAATTTTCATAAAACTAAAAATGTTGTTTAAAAAATATAAACATAATTTTTATTGTGACATCAAAAAGTAACCTTATACAAATTGGGGTTTATTTATAAGCTGTGTTTGTATAGTACAATTTAGATTATTTTTATATTAATTAATAAATTTTAGGTATGCCAATATTAACAAAATATAAATATTTGTAAAAATTTGCATTTTATAATACAGTCATTATTTAACTAAAGTCAGGTACAAAACTAAAATTCTAGGAAGTGACATTCTAAGAAATTAGAAATTTTCTCATTTAAACTAATGTTATTTTCTTAACTTAAAAATTTTCTTTTTGAGTAAACTGTAAAACTTAAAATTAGTTTAAAATTAGAAATTTTTTTAATCAATTATTTGAAAATATAAACTAGCTAATTTTGATTTTGTACCCGAATTTTATTAAATAATGACTCAACATAAGTAATAAAATGTAAAATTATATTAAAAATAGTTTTATTTTTATTTATTTAGTTTTTGTTTTGTTTAAATATTTATTTTAAATTAAATAAATATTTTGTTTTTTGTCAAAAAAAAAATCAACAAATATTTTAATTTTAAACTTAAACAAAAAATTTGTTAAAATTTAATTAAATTTTGAATAAACTTTATTTCAAAATAATTGATTAGATTTTTGTTTTACAATTAGTTTGAATTTTGTATTTTGAAATTTTTCGGCAAATTATCGATAAATTGTTTGAACTCTTCTTTCGATACTTTGACATCAAATCGGAATATGTTTTTCGGATTTTTTTCGCAAAATGTTCTCAACTTTTCAAACACTTTAAAAGTTTCGGGAAATATATTCGTAAAACAAATTCGATTCAATTTTGAAAACTTTTCGATTGATTCGACTTTAATATTAGAGCCAAACAAACATAAAGTCTTCAGTTCTTTCATTTCGACCAATACTTGCGAACAATAATGACTGCAATTATCGCAAATAATGATCAATTGATTGCAATCGCAAATGAATTCAATTGAATATAAGGTTAGTTTTGAAATCTTTGGAAATATTTTTCCGAATATACGAAAACATTTTCGATCAAACGATGCATAAATGAGAACCAATTGTTTAATATTTGCAAAATAATACTCTCTTTGATATTCCGGTTGAATTGCAAACAATTGACAATTGAATCCAATTAATAGAATTTTGAGATTCCTTTGAGAATTAATTAAATCCAAAAGAGATTTTGAGTCTAATGTCCAGTTTATGTGCAAATATTTTAAATTGCATTTAGTTTTGATTAACTCCAAGTCTTGGTCTTCAAACTTGCAGTAAAAGCATAAACATTTCAGTTTAGTCTCAATTCTGATCAACAAATTTCGAAATGATTGAGGATTTTGGTCATAAATGTTTTCGAAAATTAGTTGATTGAATAATTCGATCGATTCGATTGTATTCGGAATAAAGTCGAAAATGTCATCAAATTCTTTGTCTTGAGAGATAAGTACTTTCTGAAGAGTCGGAAACAATTTGAGAAATGCAATCGATTTCTGGTTTGAATTCTCTTCTTCTATAGAATAGTAAAGATTCAAAGTCTTGATTCGATTTTGAAATAAATTTCCAATTTTTGTCAAAACTTTGATATTATAGTCGAGAATATTTGATCGAAAACACAAGAAATCAATTTTTTGGCAATTCTCAGCTAAATGTCTAATAGTCTTCAAATTCATAATATCTTTAAACACTATTTCTCTAATATTTGGACACATTTTAGAAATTGATTTTACAAATGAGTGAAGAAATCGTTCGCTTCTATTAATGTAAACAAAATGGCAGTAAAAGAATGTCTGAATTCCTGACATTTTTGGGTTTTGCCAACTCAAGCGTATATAGCGTTTGTCTCCCAAAACAAACCATCTCTTGTTTTTAAATACTTCTTCGACACAATACTGGAACTGATGGCTAACTCTCGCCAAAACAAACAGGTCTTTGAAATCGACATAACTTAAAACAATATTCAGAACGTCTTCGTTCATAACTCTCGACCTCTTCTGATCACTATTTTCGTCGAATTCTTCTATTCTTCTTCTGAGTCCACAATAAGACATCAATTGTTCCCACATTTTTGCTACTTTTTGTAAAAGTAACAAATATTTGTCTTTTTGACTAAAATCTAATTTAACGAATTTTTAGTTTATTTGAGATATAATTTAAAATTTTTAAAAATAAAAAAAATGTAAAACGTTTTAATAAATTATTAAATTAAAAAATTGTTAAAGGTTAAATGATAATTGCTAAAAAATAATTAACCAAATTTTACAAACCAATAAGTTTAGCTATAGTTGTATAAAAACATTAATCAATTATAATATTTATTATTTGTTTTTAATTATTTAAATATAAAATGTATTTATTTTAAGATTTAAAATATAATCCAAAACACAATAATTGAATAATCATTGATTATTTCATGATATTTTTTATTCCAAGTATGAAATTTCTTTACGAATATACAATAAAAATATTTTTGAAAAATATTGGCTCGTTAATTTTTAAAAATTAAAATTTGTTTTGAGTTAACTACCAAGATTTAAAAAATTTCGAGATATACAAATAATTCATAACTCAAAATTAAAGTTAAATTGTTGTTTAGATGTTTTTTTAATTTTAATATATTACAATTTATTATTGTTCCAAACTTTTAAAAACCAAAAAGAAATTACAGCTAAATTTTAAAAATATAAATTAAATATAATTAATGATTATCTTTTACATATAATTATAGTTAGTTGCAACATTGTAGAATGTTTTAAAAATAAAAATAAATGTAAAAAATAATTTTTAACATAAAAATATTTAACTTTTTTGTTCGTTGATTCCGATTAAAATACACTCAGAATTAAATCATTTGATGATCTGATTATTGATATTATTGTCAATTGTTTTTATAATAATTAAAAGAATAATATAAATTTTTAGTTAAATTGAATTTAAACAATCTAAATTTACAAAAATTTATTATGTTTTAAATTTTTTGTAAAAACAATTTAAGTATTATTCACAAATTAGTTATCAAAACAAATTAAATTTTAAAAATTGACATCTATCTATCTTGTAAAAACTTGTTATTTTTACCTAAGTAAAGTTAATTAGCTTGTAAAACATTTTATTCGATAATTAATTGACTTTTACTGAATATTCCGTATATCTGAGTCGACATTGTTTTCCAGTTATGTTCGAATAATAATATAATTTTACAAACATTTTAAAAATTGCTAAATTAACAAAAATTTAATTATAAAATTTATTTTATTAAAAAATAACTTACATTTAAATAAAGCTAAAACTATCATAAATATTGTTAAATATTTTAAGTACATTTAAATTTGTGAGAAAAGACAGGATGTTATTATGAATATTAAATACAGAATATAATTGAATTAATAAAGAAATAAATTTGTTTTTTTTTATCATTTTGAGATATTAATATCAAGTTTAATACTAACAAGTAAGTTAATAATAATTTAATTTAAGTTTAATAAGCGCGAGTTAAAACAAAGGTTAAAACTTCAAACTACTTCAAATTTATCATTTGTTTAGTATATTCAAAAATAATTTATCTATAAATTAGTTTATAATAAACAGCAAAAAGAAAACTCACTTTCGTTTAGAGTTAATAACTAATTATAACTTTATATAAGAATTGATTTTTATTTTTTTTAATGGATTTATTCTTTGGAATATAAGCAATGCTTTTGATTAAAACCCAATTATTTATATTTTTAATTATAGGTATGCCTTAAATAAGGTTTTAAAATAAATAACATTTTGATTAAATTCTATGCAATAGTTGTCGGCATTTCGTACGTTTGCACTGAATTCTTCTCGTCTGAAGTCATTTGGAGTTATGACGGTTTGTAGCCATTCATACGAATTAATATATCGTTTCAAAAGTTTTTAGCAATTTTTTAATAATTTTTAAAATAAATTCAAAGACCAAAACAATTGGCCGGAAGAGTGCAAAGGAAAGAGACAGTCGCCGATAGATATAAACTCATACTCAGCTATACTGAACGAGTCTTTAGTGATCTACAGAATTGGTTATGAAATGAGTTTCAGTGAGTTTATGATCACTAATAATGGACATACGGGTGAGTGACTCGACTGTTGTTTTTATTATTTTTAAAATCAATTGATTTGTTGTCAAAGCAATGATAACTCTGATAACAAGTGACGATAAGATGCCGAAGATAACAGGTATGGCAGTCAACAATCAGATGTATCGATTCATTCAATTTCACTTTCACTGGAGTGAAAGCAATGACAGGGGATCTGAGCATACAATTGATGAGATGTACCACTCAATGGAGGTTTTGCTCTATTTTATAGCTTTTAAAAATAATTTTGATTTAATTTCACTCAATTTCAGATGCATTTGGTTCACTATAACGAAAAATATCCAAATTTTGAAACCGCTATGGATAAGGAGGACGGGATTTCAGTGATTGCTGTGCTTTTTGATGTATAAAAATTTTCAAATTGTATATATTTTTAAGAACTAGTATTACGTAAACATAACTTTCAGATAACCGACAAAAATAATCCAAATTTTGATTTAATAACTAATGGTTTAAAACAAATCGAATCGTTTGGAGTGTCGTATGACTCGAAGCAAAACTCAATTGTTTTGTCAAATCTTTTGCCAATTAATTCAAATGTATTTTACCGATACTCCGGTTCGTTAACTACACCGATGTGTTACGAGTCGGTCACTTGGCTGGTGTACGAGGAACCGGTGCTCATTGGGTCCGAACAGGTATTCTATTTAATTAAAAAACTGCATTTAAATTAAGACATAATTTGATTTAATTTTTCAAACTTTTAGATACAATTCTTTCGACAATTATTAAATGAAAATAACAGACAAATTGGAAGTACGTATCGAATGAGCCAACCATTAAACGACCGAATCGTTGAAATGAGTGTCGAGTCAATGGTTGCAAAACTTAACCCATATTTCTATAACGAAATCATCACTTTTTTAGTTGTTTTTTTGAAATTTTCTTATTTCTAAACTTGATTTTCAAGCAATTAATTTAATTGTAAATAGTATTTATTGTTTTTAACTAAAAGTTTTGTTTATTGTTCTAGAACAGTTTTAAAATAAAAATGAGATTTGTTTTATTAATACATAAAATTGTTGTTAAGTCTTATTTTTTGTCAATTTTTTTTAAATTTTAATGTAATTTAAAATTGAAGTAATAGCTAAATTAAATTTTCTTGTTGATGTTAACTTTAATTTAAAATCTAATTTTAATAAAACTATACAATTTTCAAAAAATATATTAAAAGAGTTTATAAATTTGTATAACAAGCTAAATAATAATATAAACGGATAGGCATGCGCAGATGTGTCAATTTTTATATTTTATCTAGTTAATAGCTTGGTACTAAATAAAAAGAATACTTTAAGACACTGGTCTCCAACTATTAAGAGTTCTAATGTGCTAGTTATCTTTTTTTACTGCTAATTAAGAAATACAAAACAATATATTTGAAAAGACTCGTCTGGCCTATTCAGCTAACATGTATGATATTTGTATGTTTAATAAATAGTAAAAAAGCTAACTAACACTTTTGAACTTTTATAACTGAAGACTACTGCTCTAAGACATGTGCCAAGTTATCTTGCATTGACATATAAAGTGTAAAATTTAGTCAATTTAGTTTTATAATTTAATAAATATTTAATAAAAATGTTTTTAAAATTATTAAAGTTGATTAAAATATATTACATAAATTTACTTCTTCCTCACATTAATTTGTAAATATAATTTGTAACATTTATATTTATTTGCATGATACAGCTGTCAAACTTTGCTTGATGACTTATTCCAACATTAATGTTTGTATATGTGTTCTAATATTAATAGAATACGTTTGGACTGATCTGGGCAAGTACATTTAATTTTTATATTGATGATAAAATAATAATTTATATTTTAGTTTTATCAAAATATGTATTTTAATTAAAAATTTTTATGAACAGCACTGGTTTTTAAGTTAAACTTAAAAATATTTTAAAACTAAAAATCAATTTGTTTAAATTTTAAATTAATTTATTTATTTTAAATGTTATAAATTTTATTTGATATTTTAATAATCTGTTTTTATTTTTAAATAATTTAAATTTTATAAATAATTATTTTAATTATTATAAAATTGCTTAAATATAAAATAAATATTAAAATAAAATAATAAAATTGATCTATGGATAAAGCTTAGATTAAGATATTTTTAGAAACATTTATCCCAGCTATCAAGGCAAAAGCCAACTCTTTTTTATAAGTCTTTTATTCTTTTTATCGGGATCGTACATAAAAACTTTAAACTTTTAAATTGTCAACTTGAAATATCTCAATAAAACAATTTAATCATATCATTGACTTCATTGAAACTAATCCCAAACATTAAGTTCGCATTGATATCATCGCTGAAGAATTCTATTGTAGTCAAAACTAAACAGATCTAAAACCCAATTGAAATTCTGAACTCATATTCCAAGTGAATTCAAGGTGAAGATCGCCTACCTATCTGTGAGCTGTGATTTTTCCAGTTTTTCCTCTCACCGCTCTCTCCGTCTCTTTCCATTCAATTCAATACAATATTTTAGTCATTCATTTGATAAACAGTTTGTCGTCTCATCTGTCGGTTTAATTGCAGAATCATTTTATGCCATAATTACTGTTAATATCCTTTTTTAAAATGAATCAAATATTTTGTTTAACTCATATTATTTTATATTTAATTTTTATACATTTATCCAATTGTGAACCATTGCGAGGAATTACATTACGGGTAAGTTTAGTGATAACTTTTTAAAATCAAATACCTAAGTTCTTAACAAGTCTTAGTTTTGTTAAATTTAAATTTTAATTTTATTGTTAATTCGCATAAAATATTTTAAATATAAATATAACTAAAATATAAAAATAAAATATAAGCGTAAAAATATAACTTTTTATTTAAATAATTTTAAAAAAGTTAATTTGAAATCCAATTTAAAAATTGCAACAGCTAAAAATTATTTATTAATACTTAAGGAACTATTATCCTAATCAACGTCAGTATATAAAACAGATTAAAAGCTCAAGCTGATATAATAATTATTAAACATTTTGTGCTAAAAAATATAAATTCTTTTATTTCTAAGCGATGTTATAATTTAATCTAAATTAAAAGAACATTTAACTATTTCTTAAAAGTTAAAAATTAGTTTAATTTAAGAATTGTTTTTAAATATCAAATAGAAAAATGATTAATAATTTTAAAATGAAATTGTTTCATGTCAAAATGTAATAAATAAAAACCACTCATCAGAGTAGGCGAAAAGAATCCTTGAAAAGCCTTTAATACTATTGAATCAATAGGTTTTAATTTCAAAACCAAACCTCTAATTATGATTTCAACAAAAACAGAGACAAAAACAAATGCAATTATAAAATAATAATTAATTTGTTTTATAAATTGGATTTGCACAATTATCCCAGCTTGGTTTTAATTTTCTTCAGTACGAAAATATTAACAATTAGAAAAATTAAATATTTTTAACACAATTGTGAGAATATCACGCAAATATTGAGTACCTTATTGCTAAATTATTTATATTGAACTTGATAATTTATCGATGATAAACCAACGCTTTAGCCTCAAATACTTAATGAGATTAGTTTGATTGATTTCTGTTTTGATGTGCAAATAAATAAATAAATAAAATGTTTTTTAATTAATTAATTAATTAATTTAGAACTGGCCCTATGCTAACCGACTAGAGAATGGACAGTTCGAAGGCTTTGCAATCGACATAATGAATGAGGTGGCCCGAGTCGCCAAACTAACATACACATTGAAACTATCAGCAAGCTCGGAATATGGGGGCTGGACTAAGAATGGCACTGTCACTGGAATGATTGGCGAAGTTTATAGGAATGTAAGTGATTTACAGCTAGCTGATTTTCAAACTTGTTTTTTATTAGTTTTTTTGTTTGATAAGAAGGGGTTTAAAAATTTAGTTTGATAGTTTTAATGCAAACAATATTTTGTTCACTAATTGGCAAATATTTATCTAAGGATTTGAATATAGCCTTTCTATTGAAAAACTATTTATTCAACACTTAATATGATTGAGTAATGCCATGAAATCTATAAGAGTTTCAATACTAATAACAAGTTTAGCACAACTACTGTCTGCACTGTTATCCCACCTAATGTTATCATCAATTTCTGGGTTGACCCTAATATTCCTTTTCATACATCTCATGCCTAATAAGGTATCGGTAGTTGTTTTATGCATTAATGCCTGCAATTATCACTTTTTTAAAAGGAATTTTGTTTTTATATCAAATACTGTTTGAAAGTTTCCTTTAATTTCTTTTAATTGTAGCAATTTTTGAATTTATATATTAATTAAAAACATATTAAATTGCCACAAAAATTTTAACTTAAAGTTTAAAATAATTATTATGTTTACAAGCAGATAAATGTTTTGAATTAAAAATTCTCAAAACATGTTTACATGTTTAGTTGCCAAAAATTAATTTTACTTAATTCTAATAAGCAAGTTTAATTAAAAGTTAATTTATTTTATTGTTTAGATTAAATTTACAAGTTAAAATTGATTATACAATTAACACCTGGCCTACGTATTAAAGGTGTTTTAAAAATTAGTTTATATTAATATAATAACAAAAATATACATAAATACATATATAAATGCAAAATGAGAATAGATTAATTTTAGATTTTATCTAATAATTAAACTTATCTTTAAGTTTATTTAATCTGTATTTAAAACAGTAACTTAAGTCAAAGTGAAATTGTTAAATTTAACCTAAAAACAATTTAAAATGATACAAGCAAACATTAAAATTCTTAATATAAAATAGAGAACTGTAAGAATTTATTACTTTAGCATAATTATTGTTAACTACAAACTATAGTATTTAGTGCCGTTTCGACCACTTCTTGTGATCCTTATCAACCGACTGTGTTATTGAATGTATAGTTAGTTTCGAAAATGCGTTATTTAGATAGTATATAGATATTTAATTTTTGGTTTGATTTTTATTAGTTTTAAACAGTTTTGAACTTTAAAGGCATTTATATTTATATAAATTTTTAATTCTTGGAAACTAAACATTAATTTATATGTTATGCCACCCCCAGCCTCCAACTCCTTAAAACATTTGAGTCCAGTTTAATATATAATATTTTAAACAAAGCATTTATTAAAATACAAACAATTAATTGCAAACAAAACTGAATTTCCTGAACAGGAATCGGACTTTGCAATCGGTGACATAACAGTGCTGACCACTCGGGACCGATACGTGCAATTCAGTTTTCCAATCATGAAATTCAGCTTAAGTGCACTCATCAGTAAAGACAACATCGGAAACATGACTTCATTCAAAGACCTATCGGAGCAGACGGACATTGCCTACGGAGTGAAAAAGTACGGTGCTAATCTACCCCTGTTTCACGACAGTCCAGTCGTCACCAAAATGTATAACTATATGGACGCCAACCCAAGCAGTTTTGTGAGGGGCGAGAAGGAGGGCATCAAACGCGTGAAGACATCGAAATACGCGTTCATTACTGAATCGCCGTTTAATGAATACATCGTTAATAGGGATTGCGATCTAACTGTTATCGACGATAAGGGCAAGAATTTTGAGTTTGAATACGCGATTGCAATGCGAAAGGATTTGCTCGAAAGACATGCGATTTCCGATGCGTTGAGACATCTAAAAAAGACCGGACTTTTGAATGATTTAAAGGATAAGTACTGGAAGTCCGATAAGTGCGTCGAAGACAGCAATGTTCACGAAGTATATCCGAAAACTGCGGCCCAACTCTCCCGAGAGCCCAGGGATGACGATAATAAGCATCACAAGGAAAAGAAGCATAAGAAACATCACAAGAAGAATGCGAGTGTTGAACACCATTTGTCGCAAACTCTGGTTTTCATTTGTTTTTTGTTTTATTTTGTTATCAAATATTGAATTTTTCAAAAATAATATAAAACTTATGTTTTAAATATATATATTGTATTGGTTTAGAAAATGTTAATCTAATGCTAGTTTTTGAATATAATTTTTGCTTGGACATATAAAAAATCAATTTGTAAACATACAAAAATTATTCTTGACCATTAAAATTGCCATTTAAAAATTTTGTATACTGTGCATATATAAATATACTGCGCGTGTTTAGAACTTGATACATTAACCCGTTAACTTTACATTAGATGATTATGACTTGAGCGATTATGTCATTACTTTAGTAACAGGTTTTGGTCAATTCTTAAAAGCAAAACCTCATTTCTTGGACAGTGATAATAGCGGTTATGGCACTCAATTGATCAGATTTGTTCCAGATAATGTTATACAATGAGTTAAATGCTTTCGAATCATTTAACTAATTGACAGTCGAATTAGGCTCTGGTTTTGGTATATCAAAGATAAGGTTTGGTATTTGTTTGTTGAAAGATATATCTGTGATGTTCTCTTGAATCCAAATATAAGACTGTTTATGGATTGGATCGAAGACTGCAAACACTATATAACTTACAACAATAATTCTTGCAACATCTCTGGTCAATCAGACAATTTCAACGTGTAAGCGAATTGAAAGTGGATTCATGGGTAAGCCAACCAAAAATATATTATTTGGTCACAATCTCAATCTTAATTATAATAGTTTTTGCCATGCTGATCGTGAAGGGAGAAATCAACCAAAAATTTCCTCCTCATTTTGAAAATTTGGATTTATCCCTCCCTTCTAGCATTTGGTCCGCGAAAAGGTACCCCCTTGACTTTTTGCCAGCCGCCGGACCAGCAAATTATTTCGGTTTTTGATCAAAATCGGGAAATTTTTCCTAAATCCGGTTTAGTTTAAATTCAGTTAAATTATGTAAAAATTTATCATAAATATACGGGTTTTTAAATCCTTCCTCTGATACCCCCTTCCTTGATCGGCCGACCTTCTCGATTCCTGATGTTTGCAATTCTCATATAAACAACTTGTGATTAAAAATAAGTTATTATTTTGCCATGATTAAACATTTAAATGTCACTTTGTTTTGCAAGAAGGTATTTGATATTTGATTATTTATTTATTTAACTGTTTTGTTATTTTTATTAAATTAATTTTTATTTTGATATAATTAACTCCAATTCGTACCCAATTGTGTGCCCGCGGTTTGAGTTGGCGTTTGTCACAAAAAATTTATGTCTTAAGAATTAATGTCGTATAAAAAATTTTTCCGAATTGACATAAATGATGATATGCTGACAATCTTTGCTTGATATAATTTTATGCTTTTATTGTTTTTAGTCAAATATTTCAATCATTTTACATTTTATTTAGTTTGAATTAAGAACTCTAATTTACTTAAAGTTAAATCAATTGAAAAAACTAAAAAACAAATAAAATATGTGAAGAAATGCAATAGAATCTTAAAATTAAACAAAACAAAGATTGTCACCATATCGATTTATGTCGATTTGGAAATAATTTATATGATATTAATCTTATGACATAAACTATTTTTAGTGACAAACGCCACGAGGGAGGGAGAGAGAGAGAGGGAGAGAGAACAGGAGAAATAGAGGGAGAAAGAGGGAAAGAGAGAGGGAGAGAGAGCAGGAGAGAGAGAGAGGGAGAGGGAGAGAGCAGGAGAGAGAGAGAGAGCAGGAGAGAGCAGGAGAGGGAGAGAGCAGGAGAGAGAAAGGGAGAGAGCAAAAGAGGGAGAGAGCAGGAGAGAGAGAGAGAAGGGAGAGAGAGAGAGAAAGAAAGAGACAAAAGGAATGCACGTGAAGTGCGAAAAAATTATTACAATTGGCTGTAGCGGCACATAAAGGAATGCACCTAAGGATCGCAGAGTTATGCATATTTGCAGTTTTGCATAATTTAGATTTAAAGGTCAAATTCAGTACATATTTTTATAAACAATTCAAATTGCAGAAATAATACAATTAAAATTAAACAATTATTTTGTTTTGATAAAAAGGTTTTATATTTCTTCTCAATATTATTATTTTACGTTAAAATTGTGCTTAAGTTTAAATTAAATTAAAATAAAAAATAAAAACATTTAAATATTACAAGAATAAACAAGCTCACATTATAAATTATTTTTTATCAGTCATACAGTAGATACGAATAAAGAATTATATTTTGTTAAAAATATCTTTTATTTATTTAAAAACTAAACTGATAACAAAAATTATTATCCAAAGATAAACATTAGATGTACTGTAAATATGCTCTTTTTACTTTTAAAGAAAAAATATATTTCTCATCAAATTCAAGGCTATATTACTGATTCATAAAATATTTAGACTACACATTAGAATCACATCTTTTAATATAAGTATTAGTCGTTAAAAAAATTTGGTCTTTTAGTGATAAACTCAAAAATAACAAACATTACAAAAATGAATTTTAATACGTATTATAATTTAAGTTATTTATTAATACTATTTATTGTTACAACCCAGCCTGTTTTTAGTGAAAAACTGCGTGGTGTAACAGTGGAGGTATTGTCAAGTTGATTTTATAAAAATAATTTTTAGTATAAATTGTTTGAAATAATTAGGTAACGCCTTATGTCTACATTAAAAACAACAAATTTCACGGATATTGTATTGATATTCTGAACGAGATATCAAAGATCGGAGGTTTTAATTACAGTCTGTACGTGGCGCCTGATAAATTACATGGATCAGTTTCACCAAATGGCAATATTAACGGAATGATTGCTGAGATTTTTAATAAAGTAAGCGTTTTGACTTGATAATTCAATTACTGAAGTTGGGCTATATTTTTGCTTAAATTATAGATGCTATAAAAGATATAATTGCTCAGATTAATCAAACTTACAAGTTAGTTGCAAAAAAATAAATTGTATCATTAGTAGTAATTTTGTTTATAGTTTGAAACACTATTTCTATTAATAAATATAAAACTAAAAATTATAACAATCAAAAACCAAATATAATATAAGCTAGTTTAAATAATTAAAATGTATTGTTTTACTCAAATAAAACAATCTATTAATAAATAAAGAGAATAAATATTTTGAACAATTGTCTAAAAGGCGGCCGATTTCGGAATAGCAGATCTAACCGTAACCGAAGAGCGATCCCGATATGTCGTATTTACCGAACCAATCATGGAAGTGGGCGTATCCGCACTCATACATAAAACCAATGCCGAGCGCATCGATAAGTTTGCAGATCTGGCCAAACAAATGGGCATTAGTTACGGAACAGTTAATTCAGGTCTACTGAAAAAATTTTCGAATAAAAAGGATGGTTATATTCAACAAATGTTCTACTCAATGGTTCAATCGAATTCGATCGTGCCAAATCGAACATACGGTATACATTTGGCCAAGATCAGTAAATACGCGTTCATACAGGAGTCGTCGGTCAATGAGTTCATTGCAGCCAATGATTGCGATCTGACATCGATTCGCGATTATAATCCATATTTTAAGGCTACCTATGCTATAGCTCTACCGCCTGATTCTCCCCATTTGTATAAATTCAACCATGCCATTAAACTGCTTAAACAAGATGGTGTATTCGATCGGTTAAAAGCTAAATATTGGCAATCTCATTGTAGTGCTGCGAATGCCGTGTTTAGTTTATATAATTATTTGGTTTTATTTATTTTTATTTTATTGCAATTTATTTTGTTTTAACTTTATTTTTTGGCAATTAATTGTCGCTAAAATATTTGACTATTTTTCTATTATCTAATGTATTTTTCTGCTCCTATTTTGTATGTATTGTCTATTTTATATATAGTAAAAAAAAGTAATTAAAATACTTTTTCCCGACTTTTGTTTTGACAGTAAATATCGATCAATTAATTTAATTTGTAGTCAAACAGTCGTTGCTTTTTAACCAAAAAATGTGTTCCGACTGATAGAACAACTAAGCGACTAAATTATGTAACTAGATAAATTTTGAGATAATAAAATTTTTCAATATTTTAATATACAGAAACTAAATTAACTTGATTAGTAAAGAAAGTTTCTTATATTGGCTAAAGTGGCTGAAGATATATGTGACTTAAATTAAATAGTGTTCGCAATACTAAGACCTAATTGAATAATAAATTTACATATTTTGTAACTTTATATGTATAGCAGATGTGGGTGTCGGCCAAAAATTGTCTCAAAAAGAGTTTTAATTTTTTTACATAATAAAATATATATAGTCTAGTTAATTTATTTTTGATTTATGGTGCATCATTTAAAAATTATACAAATATTTTATATAGTTTTTGTAAAATTATACTTGTCACAATACAATAAATAAAACATAAAATATTTTAAAATTCAATTACAACTCAACATAATTTATCATTTAAGCATGCTATTTTAATAGACGCATTAGATTAACAAAAGAAATGTATAAAATGAAATATGAGAGATGGAATCTTGGAAAATTTTTTAATACACAACTAAAATACAATTAATATAAAATGGATTTTTCCCGGAAAGCAGATGTTAGTTTTTTTTGTTGCTATTGCAATTTTATTTTAACATTCTAGATCATACGAAATGTGATTATTTAACGCAAATATTATGCTAATTATTTCAGCACTTTTTGGATCGATTTTCTTGAAAAGATAATTTTTGTTGCAAATGCATACTCTGTTCGCATCAAATCAGAACATATTCCGATCAAAACTCATAATTAATTTAATTGTTTTTTCTGAACTCATATCCATAAAAGAGTGTATCGACATAGGGAGAGAGCACTGGTAGTGGAGGAAAAGTGAAGTCAAGCCGAGAGGGAGAGGATGTCGAGCACAATGAATATGTCGTACATTAGAGATGAGGGACTTTTTTCAATTGTCGACGAACTAACCAGCAATTTGAGTCATGTATTGTATGTTGTTTTGCACTAAAATCTATACTTATAGTCAAATCATTTTACGAACAAATAATATATCAACTATTTTCTCAATAATGATCTAAAAAATCGATTATAAAAACTTTTGGGTTTAAAAATAAATTCAGCCTTGCAAAAATTTTTAGAAAAATAGGATGTTATTTAATTAGATAGTTTAATTAGAATATTACTTTTTTGTCGAATTGAGTCAACACTAATTTGCATTAATAAAAATGTTTGAATTAAAAACAAAATCACAATTATAACTGTTTGTGCTGTAATTCAAATTTACTTTTAACATGGTGCTTTATAATTAAATAGATGCAATTTATATCTAATTAATATTTTTGCTGTTTGTTTTAGTTTTGCAATTTAATTATAATAAATTACTTCGAATCAAATACAAAATTTTTTAATAACTCAATCAATTGTATGCCTTTATTATTACACTAAATAATAACATGTCAAAATTGAAAAATGTTTTGTGAACAAAATTTTCTTTTTTGTTAACTACAGTATATATTTTCAAGTACTGGTGAAGTACTTTAACAAAAATGTCTGAGAGTGTCTTACTTAATTTGAAACGATTATTGGTTTTTTTTATCTAACTTAAAGTTATGATTCTGTCTAACGTTTTGCAAACACATTGCTAATATTGGACTAAAAGCAAACCAGCCAAAACAATCCGCTTATCTATTGCACACAATGTTATATATATACTGTATATATATATATCGATGTTTTGTTTGCCTATTTGTCTTCTCTTTGCAAATTCTTTTGTATAAAATTAAATTTTGAGCTAAAACAAAAACTAACATGACAATATGAAACAAATATTAAGAAAAATAGCTTGTTTAATTGAATAAATCTCCAAACCAAATATTTTCTTAAGCAAGAGATTTTTATCATTAATAAAAATTAGTACTAAAAACAACAATAATTTCTAAAATGGAAATAGCAAACATTAAAAACACCAAAATAACTCAAATCAGCAAATTAATAATATATGAGTGAGAAAATAAAAATAAAAACTTAGTCTGATAAATTGATACTTGATCTTTGTTTGGGTTATCATATTTCATGATAAAACCTAATTTAGTGCCAAATCGGGAAAAAAAATATTAATAAATAAAAAAATTTTGATATACTAACAGTCACTTACACTCACGATGAAAAAAATCTACAGATATAGCAGTTTATTAATTAAGCGAAAATATATATATAAACCAAACAAATAAATAAATATTTTTTTGTCACTTCATGACATAGAGGCGAGAGTTGGTGATCATTGCCTAACCAGCGCCGCACCAGAAGAATAATCTCGTGCACAGAGCAGGCGTTAGATATGGGAATCAGATCTTTCACTATTATATGCATTCGTATATACACTGTATGTATACTTCGCTGCAAAAGGACATTACATTCATCCCCAGAACACAAATCTCCCGTTCCTTTTCAATCCTCCCCATCTGTTTCTCTCTCAGCTCATACAAACATACACATCGAGTGCCACTGCCTGTACAGCTCTCACTCTCGACCATCAATACCCAAAACCCCGTTAGTCGTCGACGCGCTCCTCTCAAAGGACCCGAAACTCTGTGTAAACGCATAACAGTTTGTGAAACAATTTTTTTTCTCTTCTCTTCTCTGGATTACAGTCCTCTCATTCACACACTATCTCATACTTCACTCACTCTCTCCTCTGGAATACAATAGTCGACTCAAATATTTTATAAACTCTGATAACGATTGTATATTTTTTCTGTGCTAACGGTTTGCCATTGCTAGAAGAGTACTGAAAAATCATGTTTTGGAATAATTGTTTCATCTTTCTCATTTTTACTGCATTTTTGCAATGTTTTCACTGTTTACTACTCAAAGGTGTAACGATTTCGGTGAGTATAATGTTGCATTTTTAATCAATTTTCTTAATAAGCTAGCTAGGTTAAATATAAATGCAATTTTGGCTAGCATTTTTTATGCATGGCCAATTTTTGTGTTTTGGCGCGCAATCATTTGCTTTTTATTTTTTTCTCTGTAAAGATGTTTACGAATTTTTCTCTCATCTGAATTGAATTATTGATTTTTTACTTTTTTTATGTTATGTAAGTTATATACTCTATATCCGTATGAGTAGAGTATGATGTGGTTGAGCTCACGTATAGACAATGATGTTTAGGTCTTATTCGTTGTGATGTTTGTTTGCCTTTTGTTCTTTTGGTGCATTTTTTTTTATCAAAGAATTAAATTAGGTCATATTTAACTTTGCCTGTTAAATTTATACTGTTTAATTTTTTACTGAGTTTCTCTATTTTAGTTTTATATTTATTTATATATTTTTTGTTTTAAATTTAATCCTTAATATATTTTTATTGCTTTTATTTTAAAAAATTATTTTTTTGGAAAGAATTACAAGCTAGATAAATTGTTTATTATTTTAAGGATGGCAGTATTTCTTCATTATTTTGAAATATTATTTTTATAGACATTTCTATTTTTTGCTGCATTTTATACAGTATAACAAAATAACAAAACAATGATTTATACTGATTTGACATTTACTTTGAGTTTTAAAATATCTGAAAAATTTCGTTTAAAATATTCCCAAAAGAATATAAGCTTTTACTACAAATTTTAAGTCAAATCTAGAGTTTAAGTCAAAATATCAAATTTTATTCTGCAATATATGAATAAAATTCATGAATATTTGATCAGAAATTTGTATAAAAATTTAACATATTTTTGACCAAGAATAAAATATTTCATTTAATTCCTCAAAATTTTTTTTAAACATTTTGACATTTAATTTATTTTAAAATTAGAAACAAAAGAAATATTTTGATAAATCTCTGCGAAATAAATTGTTAAATGTTTTAGAAATAAATTTAATATCGGTATTGATATTACAGTTCAAACAAATAACAAATCAATTGTATATCAAATGTCATACTTATAAAAATTAGATTTATTTTGATATTATATAAAAACATATGATTTTGAAACCTAAATAAAATCATATTATATTTGTTTTGCAACAAAAGCCTTAAATTAAAGCTAAGAAAAGGCAATTCAATCCTAGTTTACAAATTCACTGCGAATTGTCTCAACAAATCGATTCCTACCGACAAACCCATCACTTATTTATTCAATCGAATCTAATGTTAGTTTTATATACTTATTCCCTATTTCTCATTATAATATTGTTTTCTATTCTCTTATTATATATTTATTTCAGAGTTTTAAATGTCATCAAAAACTTATAGCGTTTGCGGAAATTGTCTTCAATTTAATTGCATTTTATATATTATATAAAACGATTTTTTAATAAATAATAAAACGTTTACTTTTCATTTACTTTACTATTTTGAGATTTTACTTAAAACAAATTTCTAAATAAATCATTTTTTCATTGTTATTTTAGCTAAATCAATTTAAAACAAAATTTTGTTTATTTATATTTTTTTTTGCTTAATATTTAAATTATTAATATTTTTTATTCATTTAAAATGCCGAATAAAAAATATTTGAATCCATTAATACAAATAACAAATTGCATTTAAAGGCCTTCTAAGCCACTTAACATGTATATTTTGATACGAGAGGCATCGTATTTAAACTGTAAACTTTGTATTAAATTATACCAATAATTGCCCTGCTCACATCAATAAATAGGACTAATCAAACAAGCCTACAATTCAAATTGAGTTTAAATTAACTCCCAGTGAGAATATAAACAAATTTGAAGTGAATATCGTTTTCAATGCTATTACAGTATATTAGACTTCAAATAGTTGGCGAATAAAGAGTGAATAAAATCGACTCAAATTGAGTTTAAATTTAACAAAAGCTATCTTATTCTCACTCGACCTACAAAATTAGATCTGTTTCTAGATTTTGAATAAACTTTTTAAAATAATTGTTGTTTTAAAAGATTAATAATTTAAATTAAATGTAAAAATAAACGAGCAAGATAAGTTATAATGTCATAGTTTACAAACGAGGTAATTTATAGTGTTACTTAAAATTTTGCTTGTTTTGATGAGCAAGCTCAAAGATAAAGCTCAAACCAGATTAGTAGAATCAGTAATAGAAATAAATAATCAATAACCAAGCCAAGTTTAGAAAACAGTTTTGAACGTAACAAATAACAAATGGATTTCTGCTATAAATGAAAATATATAGCTTTGCTATCACTTGAAAGCCAACAAACCATAACTGTTATACTCTTTGGTAGATATTTAGTTTCATTATCTCGATTGCCATTTATATTGAAACAAATTTTTGTATTTTTAGATTAATGTTAAGTAATCTTATATCAATATTTAAGAGAATTTGACACAATTTGGGTTTATTTGTAGCAATGTAATCTTTGATTAACATTGATCAAAATTGAATAAAAATGCATATATTAATATTAATAAAAAATAAATTTACAAGTTAGAATATGGACTTGTTTTTGTTATATGTTCATGTTTTTTTTAAACTAAAAACATTATTATTTTGATAATATTTTGACATATATTTAGTTTATCTTTTTTGTAAACCACTTTTATATTGCTTAATTTTAGCTGTACAAAAATATTTATATTATTTATAAATTGAGCTAATTCAAAAGAATTTTTATTTGTAATTCAACTAAACTAATGTTAATTGAATAAAAATATAAAACATTTAGTTATCTATTTTTCTATGACTCAAAACCGTTTATACAATTATAATATGAAAAACGGATATTATTTATACAATAATTGTTTGTCGACTTAATAGACTCTAATCGTTAATTTTATTTTTATACATTATATAAATGTTTGGATTAAAGTGCAGATAATAAACACACAATAATTTAGTCTAAAAAGAATAGAAATCCGTATAAAACATCCCTAAGGCTTGAGATATAGAGCAATAATGACATCGAAAATCAAGAGTTGTGTTGAAATGCAGGCAATAATGTCGGCAAAAACATAGCTATAAATGAGATTTAGTAAAAGTCTATAAAACTTTAGGGCAATAGTTGTAAAATAATATATATTTAAAATATACGACTCGTTTGAGTCAATCACTAAAGTATTGTTTTGTAAGTTTTGTGACTTTTTTTTGTTACATTTGTTGGCCTGACGTAAGAAAAATCAAATATAAAATATTTATTGTCTTTTTCATCTTTTGCTAAAATTAAGTTATAGTTGATTTGTTTCTTATATTGATATATAATAAATATATTTTGTGTTACATCTGTTTTAGAGTCCGCCGTTTGTTATGAAAGTAAATAACAATCACTTCGAAGGCTATGCTATCGATTTGATTAACGAATTGTCGAAAATTATGAAATTTAATTATACACTCTATCAAACACCCGATGATACATATGGTACACAAGACAAAAATGGCAAAGCTACTGGCATGATTCAGGAATTATTTATGAGAGTAAGTCATTACGTCCGATTAATTATGCATGCTAATCGTACAGTTGTCTATTAGTAACAATTACAATTAATTACCAAACTATGAAAAAGTATCCTAATTAAAAATTTATATTCATTTAGATCAACTAATATAATGTGTATTGATATAAATTAATTTATTTTAAATAAGATAGTCAAGTTTAATTTTAAAAATTATTTTTAGAAATAACAATAATAAGTAAAATATAAAATAATTAATTTTGACTAGTGTACTGTAGATTAAATGTCTATATATATCTGAGCTTGTACAAATCAATTATTATATTCGAATAGAGAGCAGACTTTGCGATTGCAGACCTGACCACAAGTGAGACCCGACAACGATATGTCGAATTCACCGAACCGTTTATGGAACTCGATTTGACGGCTCTTATCCATCGCAAGAATATCGGGAATATGTCATCATTTGAAGACCTGCTAAACCAGGACAACATAACGTACGGTGCGTTGAGAGAGGGCGAGACGTATCGATTTATGAGTATCTCGAGTGATCCAACCATCATATCGATGCAGCGCTACATTTATCGGAATGCCTACAATCTGGTCAGTTCCAGACAGGAGGGCATTCAACGCGCTTTGAATACCAACTATGCGTTCATTCAGGTATTGATTTATTTGTTTCTACTTCTCATTACTTTCCTATTCATTCGTTTTTGTTTGAGAATACAATTTATGTGTTGACTGAATATGTGTTTAAATGACTCTTTTTAACGCAAACTATGTTATCATTCAATAAATTGATTTTTCTATATATGAATTGCAATTAAATTTTGTTAATATAGTTGAGCTTTCAGTACAAGTTGTGATATATAATCGAGATTGTTTGCGCTTGATTAAATATTAATTAATACTTGTTGTCTGTGTAACTTAAACGATTGTGTTGAAATAATTAATTTGAAAATGTTTCTGTTTCAAATCAACACTAAACATAACATTATTTAAACATAAAAAATAAATTTCAGCTAATATTTTATGATGTCAAAATTTTAGAACATTAAGAAAATTTTAAACATTTTTAAAAATAGATAAAACTATTTGAAAAACATGTTTGTCTTACTTAAAGTTAATTACTGTATTAATAATTAAAAATATTTAAATTATTCTTATAATAGGAATCCGTAGCTAATGAGTACGCAATGGATCTAAACTGTGATCTAACAGTCATTGACGACGCCCGGGAGATATACCCCCGACAATACGCGATTGGATTGCAGCAAGGTTCTCCTTATAGAATCGAATTCAACAAGGCGCTAAATGAACTCAAAAATAATGGAATGCTTGATAAGCTGAAGCGAAAGTATTACAAAACTAAGTGTTTATCCGCTGCCGACTCAATGGCAGTTAACTTCTTTCTCATAGCTTCGGCTCTAATCTCGTATATTATGTTTAATTGAATTGAATTTTTTTATTTCCCTAAACTATCTCTAATTGTATTACGTTTTTACGATTTTTAGTATTATAATTGAGTTATTATTTTGTATTTAATTTTGTTTTGTCAGCTATTAAGGAATGTTTTGAGTCAACAAATATAAGATTAAATACAATTTTTTTAAATAGATAATTTTATTTATTATAATTTTTAAATTTTTTTGTTTTTAATTATTTAGTTATTGTAAAATAAATTTTCAATTTTATTTTTTCCTATTTATCCGCATTTTCTACAAATGTTTGGATTTATACAGTATTTGAAAAAATTTATTTGACGTATATTTTGAGTATATAATTGAATTTTAATGTTAACTAAGAATTTATGCCATTTTACACATATATTCAGTTAAATTAAGTGATTTATGCTTTTAGTCACAACTTTAGGATTCCGTTCTTGAGTTAAAATTTCAAAAATAAGTTTAATATACTATTGAAACAAATATCGCAAAAATGTGTTTTGAAAATACCAATAAAACAAATATAAATTGCATAATAATGTGGACAAGATTTAAAAAACAATAATAATGATAGCTAAAATAAAATTCATAAGTAATCTAGCATAATTAATGTGACTTTTGAGTAGTACCTGAAATCTATTAAAAAAGACCTTTAATTATAAAACTTATTATACAATTCTACGCCATTTAGTGTTCAAAATAATAATTAATACAAATATTGATATAAAAAACTTTATATTTAATACAATCAAAGTTTTTTACGCCAATCATACCATAAACACAATTTTAATATCCATTTAATGTATTTTTTGAAGTACTTATTGATCACTCATTCAATACAAGAAATTAATACAAATTTGTTTACAACTATTTAAATATTATTAAATATAAGAAACTATCGATAAGTTACTTCTCATTATATTATTGATAATTAGTTTTTAATAACAATTCTATTGTTTGTCCGGAAAGTAATTTTTGTTTTTTATTTTTAAAAACAAGAATTACTTTCCGGACACTTAATATTTATTCGAGTCTATGATTAGTGTAAAGCAAACAGAAATGATTTGGAGATAATTTACGAATAAATGATTATATTTAGAAAATCAATAAAAATAAACATTTCTATTAAGACTGAAAAGCAGGCAATGATTGACTTTATTGTATTCAAAATAACAGTTAAAAGATATAAATAAGACATTATATATACAATAGTTATATATATGTATAGAAATTCTGATTAAAAACATTAACATTAAGAATGTGTTTGGAAAAGCAATTCTGAAAATTCGTCGAAATGTTTTCTACTTAAGAGAAATCAATAAAAGTTTGAGAAAATAGTCTAAATGTTGACGAAAAGTATAAATCAATTTTGAAAATAGTCTGAAAGTTATGCATAAAAGCTATTCATAATAAAAGATAAGATGAAAAGAATGTATAAAATACAGAAAAAAATTCAAAAAAGTTGTTGAAATCATTAGAAGACGTGAATAGAAAAAATTTCATACAATTGATATCTAATGTTTGAAATGAATGAGATTTTTGAAATATGATTGAAATTAACTATTTATTAATATATGTATTGAAAAACTGATAAATAAATGGCGAGAATATGAATAAAAATCTAAAGTCAGGTAATGAGTGAAAAATTTTAACTTAAAAACATTTAAAGCATTTGTAAAATAAAAACCAAAAAATAATTGTTATTTCTATAGCTATCTATGTATGAGCTCAACATTGAAACTGAATTTACATCAAGTTAAAAAATACAATTTATTTAATTAAAACTTTATCCACTCATTAAACAAGATAAAATTCATTCAATTATTATATGTATATTAAAAAACATCTATTTTTACTATCATTTAACAAAAACATCTTTAAAAACATTTTATTAGAATTGTTTCAAAAAAATTGTTAACAAAATTAAATTAATTAAAATATTTACAAAAAAAATAGTTTAAATGTAAATTCAGTGTTTCAAACATGTTTATTTTTATTTTATTAATATAGTTTAAATTTTGTGTATTATTTTTAAATTGTATTTTTGTTTTAAATGATTGTATTTAAAAACCAGAGATAATAATTGTATTGAATGTAAGGCCAATATAACTCTTGTGTGTAGTTTGGCTTCGAATGTATTGTACGAATTAATTTGAAATTTAGTGCTAAATATATCAAATAAATAATGAATTGATTGTGTATTGATTTGACTGCATTTTATAAATTTATTCAATATATACATTATTATTAACATTTATGTAGTTTAGAAATAATTTGTTTAATATACTGTACTTATACTAAACAGATATAAATACTATTATACAAATGATAATATTTTATAAATTATTATTTGTGTAATTAATATTAATTTTAATTCTTGTTTGAGAATATTATTGCAAACATTACTTTAAATATGATTTAAATTCTTTAGACATTAATTGAATTTATTTTTTAATATATATAAATTTTTAACTTTTATTTATATCAAACAAAATTAGCATGTAACAAATATTATATAAAATTATAAACATAAAAATATATAACCACAAACATATAATTACAAAGATAACCACAACTGATTTATCTTTTGGATTCATTCCGATTAGACATTCCAATGATAGAGATCCGATCGGAACCAATTAAAAACATTTTTGGGTCAAATCAGACCCAAATCCGACCCATTTTCTGTCTCTATTATAAACATTACAAATTAATTAATAAAAATTTAATTGATATAAAATTACTCAAATAAATAGTAAGTTAGAAATAAGTCTAATTAAGATAGAATTAATTTCTGAATTTATTTTTACCATGATTTCAAATATATTTTTATGTGTTTTTTAGATTCGTAAATGTTAATTCTATAAACTTTATAGAATAAGTTTTGCATAATATGAATATATACGTAGAAAAGCAAAAATATAAATATGTTATTAATATGTAAAAAAAATAATTAATTCGGTTTAGTTCAATAAATATGTTTTTTGTAATTTGCATAATTTTTAATTTAAGCCTTTATTTTTCTACATATTTAATAAAAAACCAAATTTATTTTGGACATTTTTTATTCATATTTTTAGTTTATCACAAAATTAAACTAGAAACTTTTTGTTTGTTTCCGTTTAAACCATCATTATTACAATTTGAACATTGAATCTCTCTTGGTATTGTTATTACTGATTTATCAGTTAAATATTTAACTAAACATTGATATTTTCCAGCGGTTTTACTTGATGTAACAGGTACGGTTAATTCGACAAATGGGTATCCGTCATCTTTACTATCTTGCTTGTTTCCATTAATTAAAGTCAAATTATATCTGACTGCAATGTTTTCTAATCCTTCTGTTGCAAAAATTTCATCTAGATAAAAAACGAATGTTATTTATATTAATGCTGTACTTAAAAATAGATTTTTACATTTGCCAGTTGGATCAATATTAAAAATTAGTTGATCATTTTTCATAAAACTTAAAGATTCAAATTGTTTGTTATTAAGCAAGTTAAATTTGCCAGTTATCTTTAATTTGCTCTCTTTTGAATAAACAGTCTTGCTAGCTGAGTCAGTTGTAAAAAATAGATTTGCCCAATCTGAAATGTTTTTGATTAAATATAAGTAAAACAATAAATAACATATTGTATACAATTATAAAATTACGTACCTATTGGTGCGGTAATGTCCAATGATTTTTCATCATTTTTCGTATCACCTTGCTCATTATGATATGTAAGTTTGCATTTATATTTACCGCCTAATTCAGGCTTGTTATCAAAATTATTAACTCCAACCTGGCCACGAAGACCAGCATATGAAAATATATCGTAAAAATCAGCAAGTTTGATTTTAACAGATTCTGTAAGTGACATTGTTTAAATTAAAATTTTAATTTATACAAATTTTAGAAAACTACTAATTAAACTTTGTTTTCTTAAAAATATTTGTTGAACAAATTTTGTTAATCTCTACTTACTATCAAATGTTGCATTGTCGTAGTAGTAAAACACATTACCGTCCTTGCTAATTGTTAAATTATCAAAATATTCATTTTGTGCAAGCTCAAAAACGCAAAGAAATTCCAAGTTTCGTAGTTGACTATCATTTTCGATAGATTCAAATTCTAATTTTTTAAAATCTATAGTTTCTGACTTGCTTAAATAAACATTAAGAAACAATATTAATAGTGTTGACAACAGCTTAGTATTCATTTTAAAATATATTATCTTAAGTTACAACAAAATTGTTAATATATTATTTGAATATATATTAAATGTTAAGTTAGAATAATTACGTTTACTTTGTGACTAGTTCATTTGTTTGAATTCAGTATTTATAACGCATTCTATTATATTTATGACTAACAAGTATTAAATTTATCAAAATCTTATCAGAATGTAGTTGTTATTGTTGTAGCGTGGCAAAGGTTGGGTAGATTGTTTGAAAAATATACATGTAACTTATATTTTGTTTAAAATTTTTAATTTGCAAGCTATATTTATAATTTTATTTGAAACAAAAGTTTATTTTTAATTAATTAATTAATTTATAAAATTAAATGTACATAGACTAATTTTTAAAATTAATTTTGCCCACCCTAAAACTTGTCTTGTTTGATTTTAAGTTCAACTAGACATCGGTGAAATACGTTTGTGAGAAAAACACTTTTAGAAACATCTTTAATCACACAGATATAAATTTTTAATCTATTAGTTAATACAGGTTATTATAATAAATAAGATAATTATAAATTACTCACATTACATAATTATTGAACAATTATTGAACCTAATAAGCAAAACAATTTTTTGACTTTAGAATTAGTCTAACATATTAATAATAATAAAGTAAATATTTTTATTTCTCTTTATATTAATATATATCGTATATAAAACAACATTTGTATATAAAATGCAATACCTATTTTATAAAATTTAGAGAAAATTTATATTAATATTTAAAATTAAACCATAAATAAAATAAGAGAAAAAAGTATGTTACAACTATATGAATTTGACAAGTTAATCATAAATAATATTAACATACTTAAATTTTTTTACACGCAGCAACAAGTATGCTTTTAATAATTTCAAATTGAATGTGAAATACTTAAATTATATCAATTTCAAACTTATTGATAAATTATTATTGATGCATTGCACAATTAAATTATTACTTGTTAAATGGAAAATTCTTATATGACATTTAATTTGTTTTGCAATATTTAATGTTTAATTTATTTAAATAATAATAATATAAATTAAGAATTTATAAGCTCGGTTAATCCAGGAGGGGGCAGTGGATAAGGGAATAAGATCTTATTATGAATATTAGACATTTAAATAAATCTTGTTGTAATTTGGCAAACAAATTTATTTAATATTTTTAACGCTAAATTAAAACAAAAATGTTGGAATATTGCCACAATTTGGGCACTATTCGTAACAAATGTAGCATGGAATTTTAAAATAAATTTATTTTAATCTAATTAAATATTGAAAATAATTTTTACGTTTAAATACTTTTAATTAGCAAAGTATAATTAATTTATAAAGAAAACTAACCACTACGAAAACAATAAAAATATTTAAACTAAATTTAGAAATAACTATTTTAATTGAAAAAAGACTTAATTATTCAAACATTACTTTTTTATTTTTAAATTTCTTTGTGTAACTTTTTCTTAGTTTAATAAAAGTAATAATTTCCGGATGCTTAATTATTTTAAGCATTATATTATAAATGCTGAGTTTGTTGTTTACAGTATTTTTATTTTTTTATATTCTTCAAATTAACAAAATTGGATTAGCCAAAAATTTCCCTATATTTTGGTTTGCAAAAATATATTCCTCACTTACCCTCATTTACCGGCAGGCAAATTTTATTTTATGTTATAGCCAAAATTAAAACTTTTTAAAAAATTAAATTGGTATTAAATCAAGTTTAAATTTAGTTAAATTGAAATAAATTGCATATATATATTTACCCCCTAATCCCCCTAAATTGGCTGATTTTTTCTATTCTTAGTATATTCTTAAAACATTAAAACATAAGTTTTATACATATGCAGCCAAAAGCGATGCAGTAAAGCAATAAATTTGCTACATTCTATCCCGGATATAGTGAACAGCTCGGTTTCGTAAAATTTATTTACTATAAGCGGGATTTACTATAAACAATCAAAATTCTATGCATAATTAAACTTGGTTTTTACCAAATGGTTCACTATAAGCGGGATAGACTATACTTTTAATGAAACTTACTGTATTTAAATAACAAGTTGATTTTGGCCCATAACACTACTTTTTTTATTAAATAGTATTTAAAATAATTTATAAATATATTTAAAGTAGTCAATGATTAATTTTTGTAATTTAAGAATGATTAATTAATTAGAATTATATTAATAAAACTATTATTTCACAAAAACTCATTTTTAATGCATAAATATTTAAATGAATTTTGAAGTTATTTTCAGTTTTGAAAAATTTGGTTAACAAATAAATTTTTATAACGTGTCTGAAAATGTTTAAACTAATGCCAAAAGCACTAAACTGTCACTAATGCCATAATATTAAGTGTTATGTCATTGCGAATGACAGCCAACTAATGCTTTTCTGACTCGAGCTTAAGAAGAAAAAGATTAAAATTATTATTTTATCTATTAATGACATCTAATGAAACAATAAATTGTTTTTCATTAAGTAATAAATTTGTACTATTTTTAACTGATTTTAATCTTAAGTTTCATTTCCTATGAATTATTGTTGAGAAATGTTAAAAATATTATATTTTTAACCAAAAATTTTGTATCAAGTTTATCTATTTATAAAAAATTAAAGTGAATGTCTAAATAACTTTTGTTTTGACGAACATTTCTTTTAAAAAATCTAATTATAAGTTTTCATTTAATTTAAAGAATTTTTAAAAAATAATATGTTATTTATTTTGTATTTTAATTGATTACCTAGTTTAAAATTTTTAATTTACATTTAATTTTTCAAACATGGTTGATTCAAATGGTATGTTTTTAACCTTTGAGCATAATTATAAATATTACGCCGTTATTATACATTGTAAACTTATAAATTTAAAAATATTATTATAGGCTTTTATAATTTATAGCTTAAATAAGTTTAAATTTAGTTTAGCTGTCTTAAAATAATTTATTATATTGAAAATTTTACTTAAAAAATTATGATCTCTAGCTAAACCAGGGTTTCAGATGGAGGATTAAGTTAAAATTAGCATTGGTAATTTGGCACCTTGTTAAAAGTGCCTTTGGTAACTCAAAGCTTTTAGACAAATTTTTAACAAAAATCCTCTCGTTATTTCCCTTGATTGACCGACCATTTAAAACCCTAAGCTAAGCCTTTTATTGATTTGGTCAAGCATGTTTAGAATTTATAAATTTTAAGTACATACAGTAAATTAAATTTAAAATATTATTTAAACAAATGCAATTTATGTTTATTAATATTTTTTAATTTGTAATTATTTGTAACAATTTTGATAAGTTTTTCTAAATTAATATAAAACAAAATAAATATATAAACAAAAATAAATTAAATAGATTTCTTTAAAAAAGAGTTAAAGATCGGAGACTAAGGTCTTTGAATACAAAAATATTTGACTTAATTCCAACAGCGCTTACATCACTTGAAACACAAGAATACTATTTATTTTCAAAACTGTATATAAAATTCACTGAAACAGTAGTTGTGTTTTATTCGAGACTAAAAAATTATTAAAAACTAGAGTTCATAAAAATTTTTGGCAAAATTCCAAAAAATAGAATTTTAAAAAACTATTGATTAATTTATTTGATCCTTTATCTCAAATTTTTCAAATTTTCAATAACTATTTTTGTAAATTGCTAAAATTTTGTTAACAAGCAAAATAGTTTTAACTCAATATTTTACTTTTTAAATTATTTGATTTATTTATTAAACAATTTCAGAAAAATTTATTTAAAAATTTAAATAAAATTTAGCTAGCTAATATAGAAATATGATCGAATAACTAAAAAATATTTTCACATTTGTTTTAATAAATTAAAAAAATATAATTTTAAAATATTTAGTTAAATAAATTATATAAAAAATTGTATATTAATACAAAAATAGTAGATTTTGCAACAAAATTGAGTTGAGAACAACAATAAACTTTATAAATATTTACGAATATAACTATTATATAGATTCCATAGAATATTCTAAAATTATAAACAGAATCATATGAGCAGTTAAAGCGTTGAACTGGTGATTAAGGACCGGGCGGTATGACATGTGTGCTATAAATAGGTATTTATTTCAATAGATGAGCCCCAGACGTGAATTAGATGCTGAGGAGCACTGGTAGTGCAAACATCAACTCAAATATAAAATTTTCATTAGTTGTTGACCTGATTTAAGCCACTCTAACGTCAATTCTTTAATAAAATTTACAATAATTTAGTTATAAATTTGCAAAAATGTTTGACACTCTATGTCCGATTCATAAACAGTATTTATATTCAATAATAGCGACACTATATGAAAATGGCTTGATAAAAGACGGCACCACAATTAGTTTCAACTTTTTATGCTTTAATGGCGTTCATCACCAAAGGAATCGCTGCTATGGACACTGAATTGGTTGCAAGATACTTTTTTATAGCTCATTTATTTTAATGTCATATTGGTAAGTTTATTCTAAATTTTAAGTTGCTAAACATTAAATAATTTAACTATACAAAATAATTTATTCCAATTTAAGCTATATCATATTTAAAACAATGAACTTGGTTAAAATTTAAAAAAAATATTATATATTAAAATTATATTATATTATATTGTTGAAAGCTATATTAAATTTAAATAAATTTATTTTTATGTTACTAATTATTGTGTTTAAGGATTGCAAAATTTATTTACCGGTTAAAATAGCAAACTAATTTTAAACAATTATAAGTTAACTTACATTATATTCTTAATTTATTTTTAGTCAACTAAGCAAAAACAAAATTTACAAACACTATTTTTTAGTGAATTAAACAATTTCTTTATTCATATTAAATAAATTGTTTGGTTAAGAAATTAAGTTAAAAATAATTTAAACTTTTGCAGTGAATATAGCGCTTGAATGCGAATCTAATTCTTAAAACATTGTTGCGATTGAAGGCTAAACACATAAACACAACAATTGTTTGCAGAATACTATTGATGGTAAGCATTGAGATAATATCAATAGATCTAAAGAATAAAGTGTTTATTTCTGGTTCACTCTTTGATTTTATTTATATCAATAGATTCTGCAATTCATTACATTCTACGACATAGTCCATACGGCACCGAATTATTAGGAACTGGAGATTACGAACAGCTGTTGTTTTTGCTCAGATGTTTAATAGTGTTATTGAATTAGAATTTTTGTTTTTATATTATATATGAGTATTGGAAATGAAAATATTTATTTAAGAAAATTTTGTTTGATTTGTACAAAACATTTTATACGCTTAGAAACGTTTCATCTGTCTTTGCTTGTTAATAAAATTTATTTATTAATATAAACAGTTGCATTTTATTTTATACATTGCTATTGTATAAACTAATCTAATTGTTATTCTCAGATCTGCCCAAATCAGTCCTAATAGGACTAATAAACAAAATGCTGGTAAAAGTCATCTATTAAAGTTTCACAGTTGTAGCATGCAAATAAATAATTACTGTGCAACTAAATGTGAGAAAGGAGTAAAACAAATCTATAAATATATACTTTTAATCTTAATAACAACTTAAATAATTTCAGATATTGTACTTATTTTTTATTTCTATTAATCTAAATATTTTACGCTTTAGAATTAAATAAAAGTTAACCTGATACATGTACTGTATCAAAGCATTTTTTATTTAGCACGCAGTATTTAATTAGATAAAGTATAAAAATAAATACATCTGTTTATTTTTATTATAAACTGTAAAAGTTTCCGCATTAAAAAATTATATAAATTTATCATGCTTTACTTTCAATTGAGTAAAATACATAACTAGCAAAATCCATTAACCAACCAGTGTATTAATATATTAAAAATGAGTTCAAGAACATAATTTATTTATTTTATTAAGAATATTAGTTTACATGTAAAATATATTAAACTTTTAAATAAATTGAATGCAAACATTGATTAATTTGTATTTAATAAAATAATTCTATCATAAACTTTAAAAATACTTTTTAAAAAATTATTTTAAATATTTACTTTAATATTGAAAAATGTATGTAATAAAGCCGTTTTTATTATCTGATTATTTAATAATATTAACATTAAAGTTTAATAATAGCTTTATTTTGTTTATTATACAATTTTACAAATCTTGCAGTTTATGCATATGCTGTTAAAAAATTTGCTATTTTTGCATATTTTTTATATAAGTTTTATCTTTTTTATCAATAGTTTTCAATCCGATTATCTATTTTTTATTATAAATTTTTAATCCAGATCGTTTGATAATTTTACAGAATAATAGCGACAAAAATGAAATAATCTGTAAAAATTAAACATTTTTGGATACAGTGTTTGGCAATTTATTTTAGCAAGGTTTGCAAATAATTTGGGCAAAAAATGGATTTAGTAGATTTGTTTGACCTGTAGTTTATGTAAGCTGTAGTAGGACTGATTTTAACATTAATTTAAAGTAAAAGTTTTTAATTTCAATACTTTTAACACTTTGGCAGACATTTGTTTGGCCAGTAGTCCTTTATTTATTTTAATTTTTTTTGGTTAAATTAATTTCTAAATCTATTATTTTAATATTTATTCTTGAAAAAGTTATTTGTTTTAATTAACTGAATTGAAAAATTAACTTTAATTTATTGTTAAACTCAATCCTACAATGACCAAGCAAAACTTTGCCAAAATAAATCGCTAAATACTGTATATAAAAATAGTGAAAAATAAATTAATAAATTACAAACTTCATAACATTTAAACGAATTAATAGTAAATAACTTCCAACACGAGAATCCAATTCTGTTTTTACCAACTCTTTCAATAAATGGCATTAACTGAAAAATGTTTTACAGTTTTATTTTTTTTAATAATTAATAAAAATATATAAATACCTTAATTTGATTTAATAAGCGTATTTTTAATATTTGAATTTTGGACAATTTGTTTATAAGTTTAGTTCGATAAACAAATATACGATTCAATAGTTTATACGATTTATTCACTTCGTTAGTGACTGACGAAACCGTGAATATAACGAATAAAAAAATTAAATTTCCGGAAATTAAGATATAAATCATAATAATTCTTAAAAATAATAAAATCGGTTTAAATGGAATAATAATTAAAACAAATACAACAACACTGCCAACAATTACCCAGAACAAAAATAAAAACTTTGACCAATAACTCGTATTGTAATCATTAATTTCGTTTTATATTGCATCAAGCAAATGTAATATATTTGAAATATTAACTTTGTTCAGTTTTACTAATTGTCTATTAAATAATTTTAATTTAATTTTAAAATAAAAGCACAAATAGATTAAATAAAACACTTGATATATAACCAAATTATATATATAATGAATTAGGATAGAATATAACAGCATGTTTGGAACGCCAAAGACAATTATTTCAAAACAATTGCAATGATAGATCATTGGAATTATTATTAGTAGATCGCTTGCAATCGTAACAATATATTTTGTATTAATATTTAAAATATTTAATATTATTTTAATTCTTTTAATTAATTTTAAAATTTGCTTTTCATCAGTCAATCCAACACTAATCGGCGAACGCAAACCCGACATCATTTTAAACACTGCAAGAAATGTCGGTTTTATACCATTTCTATAGTTATAGTAATATATTAATTGATAACAAATTGATTGAATTATAACAAAAATAAAATTTAAATCTGAATCTATAAAAATGTGCAAAATCTGCTAAAATGATCAATAAATACGAATTTTCATTATTTTGAAACAGAATAATCAAATGTCTAATTAATTGTATAAATGCGACAATAAATACAATAATAGGTTTGTGTAATAGAGATCTTTTCTGAACTAAATTAATATTATTTGTCGTAAGACATAAACCAATTCTAAACAAATGATTGTCAACTAATTCTATGATCAGATTCTGTGGCAAACATTTGTTTAAATCAAAAGCATTCATATTTTTCAAAATGTTTAAACAAGTTCTTTTATTTAGAAAATATTTTAAATGTTTTTAAATAAAATAATATATATATTAGAATTTTATATTTAAAAAATTATTAGATTATCAAATAAATTTGACGCACTTAAATTTTATTGATTAAATGTAATTTAAATAAATTGCGTCTTTATACATTTACATTTGAATTCAAATAAAATATTAATTTAATGTAAAAATATAAATTGATAAAATTTATTATTAAAATCAAGTGATAATCAAGATTGAAAAGTGTAGTTGAAATAATATCTAATTATATTTCTATTTATTTTAACTATATTATTTATGCTATATTAAAACTTTTAATTTATCAAGACATTGTTTGAAATACAGAAAATTGTTTAATTTGTTTTAATTTACTAAAATGGAAATTAAATTCAATTCATTTAATTCAAACAAATGTTTGCCACAGAATCTGATTATCAATTCCGCTTCAACTCAATTATATCGAATCGGTTTGTGTTTGAATAGAGCCAACGATGACATCAGTTCTGTTCAGAGAAGGTCTGCAATACATAAACCTATTCTCATATTCATTACACAAATTATACTTTTAATAAAATCTATTATAAATATGTTACCAAAAAATGATAATTCATATGTATTAGTAATTTTTGGAGATTTGGGTCATTATTTTGGAATAAGGTATCAAATATGTGCCATTATATTTTTGAATACAATTTTTGCAATTATTTCCCAAATAGTGTATTACTATAACTACAGAAATGGTATAAAACAGACATTTCTTGCAGTGTTTGAAATGATGTCGGGTTTGCGTTCGCCGATTAGTGTCGGTCTTGAAGACGAACTACAAATTCGAAAATTAATTAAAAGAACAAAAATTATATTAAAATTTGTAAACTTTAATAATAAAAATATAATTCCAATATTAGGTTTTATATTCACATTTATTTCATATCTACTTTATTACTCAATATTTGATTTATTTGTTTTCGGAATTTTTCATTCAATTCAATTTACACAAACAAGTTATTATATGTTTAATATTATAATGTACCAAGTAAGTTATTTCTATTTATTATGTTATTATTTTAAATGTAAACTTAAAACAATCAGTAAATTAACAAAAAATAATTTGAAAATTAATAAAAAATATTTTGATTTAATTAATTCAACTTTTGCCGAAATATCTGAATATAATATAACTTTTTGGTCAAAATTTTTGCTATTATTTTGGATGACTTTTGGAAACATTTCAGTATTTTGTTTAATTATATTAATATATTCATTAATGGATTTAATAAACAAATTAATTATATTTTACACTTTTATTATTTTTACGTTAATGTTATTATTCGTAATATTTACGGCTTCTTCAGTCAATTCAGATGTGAATAAAATGCATAAAATTTTTAATCATTTATATATAAAACGATTTTCAGACTTAAATATACAATATAATGTTTTATTAATAATTAAATTTAAAGTAAGTTTATTATTTATACTGAGCATGTTGCTTTTTATATTAATTTATATATTTTACAGTTGCAGTCAATGATTGAACGAATAACTCTAAAAAGAGTTGGATTTTCGTGTTATTCGTTGTTTACTATTAATTACTTTCGTTGTTATGAAGTAAGTGAAAAAAAATAATTAAAAGAAATATTTGAATAATAAGTATTAAAATTAATTAACAGATAATTGCAATGCTTTCGCTGCTATTTCTTAAAATATCAGAAATGTCTTAAATTATCACTTGTTTAACTTATAATTACTATATTTTCAAATTTGTATTATAATATTTTGTAACCAATAGTAATACTATGGATAAAGTTTTTCTGTATTATTATTAAATCGCTTGCAATCGTAATAATATATATTGTATTGTTATTAATATTATTTTAATTCTTTTAATTAGTATTAAAATTTGCTTTTCATCAGTCAATTTCAACACTAATAGGCAATCACTAATCATTTCAAACACTACAAGAAATGTCGGTTTTATACCATTTCTATAGTTATAGTAATATATTAATTGACAACAAATTGATTGAAGTAACATAAGAATAATAAAAATATTTATATCTAAATTTGTAAAAATGTGCAAAATCTGATAAATTTGTTAATAAATACAAATTTTCATTATTTTGAAACAGAATAACCAAATGTCTAATTAATTGTATAAATACAACAAAAGATACAATAATAGGTTTGTGTAATAGAGATCTTCTTTAAATTGAATTAATAATATGTTTGTTTGTCGTAAGACATAAATCAATTCTTAACAAATAGATTATTATTAATGTCAAATTTTTATTGTCAACTGATTTGATGATTAGATTCTGTGGCAAACATTTGTTTGGTTTAAAATAAATCATAATTTAAAAAGTGTATAAAAAAATAAATCATAGTTTTATTTTAAAAATATATAAATGCATTTTTAATCAAATAAATAATCAAATTGTAAAAAATTAATATTATTTCATTTATTATTATTAAATTTGACGCTATGAATTTTTAGTAATAAAATAAAATAATAAAAGTTCAAACTATCATAAATTTAAAATAATATCGGTTTAAATAAAATAATATTGCCAAATATTACTAAATATTAGTCAGTTAACTTTTTTATTCCATTATATATTTTTTATATTAATTATTTTCTTATTATTTATAATTTTAAATTGCGTAATCTCGTTTAACTTTATGTAAACTTTTTTTTAATTATTTAAAATTATTCAATTACTTCAATAAATATCTGTGTCATTAATAGAGACCACAAAACGTAGCATTTTATAGTATGCGCGGCAAAAGTAGGGAATATGAAAAATACCAATTTTAAAACAAAAAATAATTTAAATAAAAAAATTAGATAAAATTATTGTAATAAACAAATAAATAATTTTTAATATTATTTTCAGATAATTATTTCTTTTATCGGTTAAAAGAGTTTCAAATAATCCGTATTTTGACATTAAATCACTTCAGACAAAACAATATTATATTTACTTAAAATAGACTTAAATTAAATGATTTAATATAAATATATAAAAGTTATACAAAATAATTGGCAAAATCTATTGCTAATCTAATCACAAGTTGTGGAATGTTTGCTAAATGTTCGCAGGTGTTAATGATTAACCGGTTATTGTTTACGTGTTTTGTTTGTTTTTGTTTCTACAATAGTTAAAAATAATTTAAAATATTTTAATTGCAATTGTTTTTAAATAGATTTGTATATTAAATATTTTTACATATTTATATATTTTTTATTTATATAAATGATACTCCCTACTTTTGACGCGCATACTATAAAATGCTACGCTTTGTGGTCTCTAGTCATTAATATACATGTATGCTAATTTATAATTGTAAATAATTGTAAATATATAATATAGTTTATATTAAAGTATAGAGATACGATGCACATATCGCCACCTAACTTTAAAAAGTTTACTAATATTCTTGCTAAGTTTATGCAAAAAACTTTTATCTACTTTATGCTGTGTCAACTGCCAAAGAGATAGAATAAACATTGAAATATTAATAAATATATAATTTTGACCATTGTTGACAATTTTTAATTTTAAGTATAAAAACGTTTATTTTTTAAAATAAATTTATTTGGTTTATTTTTGTCATAACTCATCTAATATTTGCTAAATGTAAAGCAGAAATTGAGAAGGTCGGGTGATCCAGGAAAACCAGGAAAGGGTTTTTAAAAAAAATTTGATTAAATCCTAGGGGATATCACCGAAAGGATTTTTTAAACGCTTAAAAAAAGCATATAATTATGACAAAATTTTGCTTAATTTAACTGGTATAACCGGCCGGCAAAAAGCCAAGAGGTTATCTTTTTGCGACTAAATGCTAAAGGGGAATAAATGGCAAATGTTTTTGGTAAATAAGTTTTAAACCTTTAAAATTAAAATTATTATTAATATTTTAAAGTTATAAAAATAACAAATTGTTTCTTTAAAAACAACAAAGGATGTTTAAATTGTATGCATAAATTGTAATACATTTTTAAATTTGTAGTACTGAAATACTGACCAAAATTTCCACATGTTAAAATTTAATAAAAAATAAATATTTTTGTCTAATTATTTTTATTTGATTTAAGCATTTTGTACATTTTAATTTTTAAATTTATTCCAAATATTTTGCTATTTTTATAATTATAAAAATTTCTACTTAGTTAAATATTAAAAATATTTGTTTAAAAATAATAACCGGGATTTTATGTTTCTAAAACAATTTTCATATTTTTATCACTTGTTGTTTTTGAGAAATTAAAAGAAAATCGAGAAAGATAGTAAACGCAATCACTCTATATTATATTTTGCAATGTACATAACTTTTTAATTATTATATTAAAAACAGATTTTTTTCATATTTTGTCAAAATATATGGTTTTATCAAAATTAAAATAATTTTTAGATTAAAAAATATTTTATTATATACTAATATGCTATTTTAAAATAATTTATTTAATGACTAAAACAGAAAAATAAACAAAATGCAAACAATTCCAAACAAAGTTAGTAATAAACTTAAAGTACCGTAACCCCTGACATACAATTGCCGCAATTATACGTCATTTTTGGACAAATTGAGTCAACCAGAATTAATGCAATTGTACCTAGGTATAATTGCACTTTGATCAGAAACTTAGATATTATTGCAAAAAATTATTATTTGATATTG